>CAUYQV010084962.1:0-23925 GCA_963574575.1 Galagoides demidoff | reverse complement strand
CATTAAGAACCTTAAAATTAGATATTCCTTTCCTCATCATTTGCCTGCCTTTCATATCCTTTCCTAAATTCTAAACCTTTCACTAATGCATAAAGCCAGCTTATATTTTCTTCTTTGTTGCAAAAAATAGCCCAACTACTTCTCTGCCTTTGTACTTTGTGCAAATATCCTACCCGGTACAATAAGAAATGCAAATTTATAAGGGAAGATATTTAAGTATTTTAATGGTTACTTTTTTAAAAATAATGAATTCTGGGGAGTGCCCGAGGCTCAAAGGAGTAGGGCGCTGGTCCCATATGCCAGAGGTGGAGGGTTCAAACCCAGCCCTGGCCAAAAACTGCAAAAAAAAAAAATAATAATAATAATGAATTCTGTTTCTTCCACGTATAAATCTTTGGTTAGCATTAGAAGCTGCTCTACTTCCTTGTTAAAAATGTTGATGAAAGGTTTTGTTTGTTGTCAGATTCTGCAAAGGATGACAATGTTACAAAAGACGATGAAGTTACAGATCATTCTGTGTGTAACCAAGATCATCCCAGTGGTAAGTTATGAGATCCTTTATCAGCTTTCCCAAACTTCAGGGGAATAATACATTCAAGATTTTTTTTTTGAGTTTTTTCTGGAAAATAGTAGAATTCTTATAATATTTTATTAGCATTAAATACCAACAGATTGGTGATTGGCAGCTGCCCTCTTTAGATTGGCCTTTTGATCTCCACAATCCTTGTTATCCTTTTTGGTACCAGCCTGGCTCAATTGATTGTGAATATTGTTACATGCGTGACTGCTATAAGGATTGGGTTTGCAACTATTGAAATGAATATATAATAACAAAAATAACAAGTATTCTCTTTGGAGAATATGAAGAAGAAATCCAAGAGATTAAATGTATATATGCTAGAATGCCAAGAAGAAGGAATAGAACAACCAGAAATGAAGCAATCTTTAGGAAAATAATAGGAAAAAAGTTTTCCTAATGCAAACTAATTCTCTAGCTCAAGGCACAACAGCACATATTACAGTTATAAGCAAAGATAATGAGAACTCAAATAAGAACAGCCGCATGGACTGTAAGTAAGTAGTAAATAAAGTCAAAACCACCAGAATCTGATTAGCCTTAGCCACCTTCTTCTATAACCCTAAAGAATAGAAGAAAATGGGGTAACATTTCCAGAGCTCTAAAAGATACAATTTCTGTATTTAGTGAAGTTATTATTCATGTATGAGGTCAAGAGTAACATCTCCTCAGGAATACAGAGATTAAGAAAATATGGCCCCCAAGTATCCTTTATGAATAAACTAACAGAAGACCTGAGGCAAAATACTAAATATAAAAAGAGAGGCAAAATTCAAGACTGAGAAAGGCACAGTTGGAAGGGACTATTAGGGAAGAGACCAAGGGAATGTATAAAAATGTTAAAATAATAATTTTGACATAATTCAAAATTAGGGTCTACTGTCAACATATCTTACCTCAATATCTGTTTTTGACTTTGAAATTTATAGTATTTCTTGTTTAAAAATCGAAAAGTAAAAAGTGAGACCAGCTTTCCAATCAAAGTCTAAATAATTTAGGCCATTTCTCTCACTGAAAACAACTGGAGAAAAATATTTACATTATACACACTACATATATTATTTGATTATGTTATATCATATATTAATATAATATGACATATTCTTTAATAGTATATATGGAGAAAGAAAGAGAGAGTCTGTTTAAACTATCAGTGAGCTAGTAAGGTCCTGAAGAACTATCAAGCTAAGTTCTGGAGGAAGATGAATCTCTAATATGTGAGCACAAAATATGAAACTACTTTTACCTTGTAGCATGTGCTGATTCTACAAAAGGTATCTGGAGCCTCATTACTAAGAAAGGCAGGGGCCCCTGATAAATCCCCTGTGTTTTGGATAGAAACCCCAAAAGTACATAGCCTAGTAGACAAAATGAACCTGCAACAGATCAGGCTTCTGAGACCCTGATGCCCAGCTTTGAATCATCTCAATCCCTGAATTAAATTAAGACAAGCCCAGATTGCTAGTTCCTCCAGGCATCAAAGAGAAACAAATGCACAACATTTACTAGAAGCAAAAAGGAGTGCTGTAGGCTTCAAAATATTATATAAGTAATTTTCAAAATATAATCTCCAGCACACAAATATAAAAAGTAGCCAGAAAAAAAGGAGGAAACAACGTTACCATGAAAAACAAAACAAAGAAACAAGTGAAGGAAGCCCATAGGAGCTGAAAATATTAGAGTCATAAACACAAAACATAAAATTACTATGCTGAGTTTGTACAAGAGGATAAAGGTTGAAAAATTAGCTGAGAACTGGAAATTCAAAACAAAAACAAGTTTTTAAAGGAAAGAAGGTGTTGAAGTAAAAGATGCTATACTGAAATAAAAATTCAATGATAGATTTGTGATTTAACAACATATTGGATACAGGCAAAAGAGAATTTTTGAACTAGAAGAATATATTCAAAACAAAAATGAAAACAGAAGAGAATAAAAGAAAAAAGAAAATATAATGAAGATCTAATTACAAAGTCTGTCATAAAATAACTGGTCCCCAACAGGAAAGAGAAAGAGAGAACTGGGCAGAAGCAAAGTTTGAAAAAACTCTGGTGAAAAATTTTCTGCAGTGATGAAAAACAGGAGGCCAAATGTTCCAAAATTCCTTTGAACTTCAAGCAGATTAAATAAAAATAAATCTACAACAAGGTCCATCACAGTAAAACTTTGCTAAAAGCCAAAAATAAATTGAACATCTAAAAACTAACCCCAAACACTTGGACTGATAACTAATTTCTCAATAGATATAATGGAAATTAAAAAATAGTACAACAAAATAGTTATAAATCAAGAATTCTAAACTAAGGAGGAAAATTATGTTTCAAAAAGAACAGTTAATTAAGGAAATTTTGGAGAACAACAACAAAAAGCACCACTAGAAAAAAGTTCATCGTCAGAGAATTCTGGTGCGTTCTATAGGTTGATTCAGGATAGAAGGTCAATGATAAAGGAAGAAGTTAAGAACAAGGTAAGTGGTAATTATTGGGTAAGTCTAAATGAATACTGCTGGTATAAATCAGTAACAATAATGTCCTGTGGGAGTTAAGTTACACATAATGCTGAAACATACCACCATAGTGGCATTTATTACAATGTGGTAAGTTAAGTCAAAATTCTGTAATGTTTTTCTGTTAACATGGAGGGTAAACATACCAATTAATGTCGAAATTTTAAAAGTCTCAGTGATCCCTTAGAATCAGGAAATGAGGTGAGCCCTATGCCTGCACCAGCAGGCTGCAGTCAGAGAGTTTCTAGGCCATGTTACAGAGAAGAAGAACGGTGGTAGAGTCCAGTGAACTCTTCAAGATGAGAGAGACAGAGGTGAGAATCCTGGGAGGACAAGGTGTCTAAAGTTTACAGGAGAAATTTCTGCAGAGGAGAGAGCTCCCCAGAAGGAATCCCTCAAGTCTTCAGCTAAGTATTGATGACTAGGTAAGAACACTAAAAGATCTGAGGGAATAATACTGGAGTTTGTACAAGGCTGAAAGGAGTGCCTATTTCCCTCTAGCCAGACCAGAGAACCTGAAAATTCAAACAAAACTCAAAAGGGTTTTGCCTCAGTAGTGAAGCAAAAAGAGACAGTAGGCCAAATGCCATTCTAGTCCTCCCCAGGATGGCTTAAAAGTGAGACTTGAGAGGATCCAAATAGTTCTGAGTAACTTAACTGCATCCCAGAATGAAGCTCGAGAATATTTATAGGAAGGTAAATATATCTCTCACTCAACCAAATGAAACCAACAAAATTTCCAGCCCTGAAAGAAGTATTGGAAGATGGTTCTCCATACAGTTTTCATGTCTCTGCATATCTTGTGAGCAGAGGCACTGCTTGTACCCTTGAAAAGCATCGTGTCCCTCCAGATCAAAGAACAAACATACAGACATACTTATTACCCAGACATACTTATTACCCATTACATTATAAAAGATTCAGGCACTCTTGAGATTCTCTATGCTCAGGATTCCTCCCCTGCTACAGAAGCTGCTGAGTGTGCAAGAATCACCCCGCCCACTTGATGTTGTCATATGTCAACTAGGGTCCGGGAACAGGTACTCTGGTCATCACTATTGTTCCCCATCTTGTACCCAGGAGTCTATGTCTTTTGTCAGCACCTATGTAACTGTGGCAAGCTAACTTCTTAATTTGCAAGTAAACTAAAATCTCAGACCCTTCTCAATTCTTGACAAGAAGTGGGAAAGTATGGTCCATAGGAAAAGAAAAATCAATTAACAGAAATCAATTTGGAAATGGCAAAAATGACATCATTAATATGAAAGTGCATGTCGAAATTTTTATAACTGTGTTCTACATGTCCAAAAAGGTAGAATAAGAACTCACCTGTTGATTTGAGACAGGAAAGATATAAGAAGACCCAAATTAAATGTCTAGAGATGAAAAGCATAGTGCCTGAGATAAAAAATACATTCAAAGAAAACAATGGCAGATTAAACTCTACAGAAGAATTTCAAAACATAGCAATAGAAGCTACCCAAATTGAAACACAGAGAAAGTAAATGAAGAAATTAAGAAGAGCATCTGTGAACAACTTGAAAAATACATTATAATAACCATGAGTTGAAATCTCTGACAGTGAATATGGGAAGGAAAGACAGAAAAAAATATTTGAAGTAAAAATGGCTAAAGTTTTTCACTACTTTGATGAAATTAATGAGTCCATTTAACTGAATTCTATGACACTGAAGCATCAGAACATAAAATTATAGTCAGGCACTATGGCTCATGCATGTAATCCTAGCACTCTGGGAGGCCAAGATGGGAGGATTGCTTGACTTCAGGAGTTCAAGATCAGGCTGAACAAGAGTGAGACCCTATCTCTACTAAAAATAGAAAAATTATCCAGGCATTATAGTGGGTTACTGTAGTCCCAGTTACTAAGGAGAAAGAGGCAAGAGGATTGCTTGAGCCCAGGAGTTTGAGGTTGGTGTGAGGTAGGCTAATGCCACCACACTGTAGCCTGGGCAACAGAGTGAGACTCTGTTTAAAAAAAAAAAAACATAAAATTATATATAAGGTCATTATAATCTAATTTCTCAACACCATCAATAAAGAGGTAAATGGATAATTACTTAGAGAAGAACAAAGATAAGGATGAAGCAAAGTCTCAGCAGAAACTACAAATTACAATTATATGCAAAAACCTGGATGAATAATATTAAACTGAAGAGGGTATAAAGCAAATATACTATACAATTTCATTTGTATATCAAGCTTGAAAAAGCAGGGGAAAAAATAACATTTAGAAACACATGTTTAGCTGGTGAAACATAAAGAAAATCTAGGTAGTGATTCCTATGACAGTCACGATGTTGATTGAACTTCAGTGACTTGGGGAAGAGAAACTGCCTGGGAGGGAGGCATTTGGGGCTTTCAGTCTGGATGGTAACTATAAAAATGTGTAGGTTTTTCATCTTTGGTTATGGTTATTTAATTCAGCTCTAAATTTTAGTATACTTTCCTATATATACATTGCAAATAAATTTTTTTTGAGACAAAATCTTATTTTGTTGCCCTCAGTAGAGCGCTATGGTATCATAGCTCACAGCAACCTCAAACTCTTGGGCTCAAGTGATCCTCTTGCCTCAGCCTCCCAAGTAGATGGAACTACAGGCACACACCCCAACACCCAGTGAATTTTAGAGACAGGGTCTTGCTCTTGCTCAGGCTGGTCTCAAACTCCAGAGCTCAGGCAATCCACCCACTTTGGCCTCCCAGAGTGCTAGGATTATAGGCACAAGCTACTGATCCTGGCCTATACATTCTGCAATTTTATAAAACGGTTAAAATAGAAAGGGAAAAGAGAGCAAGAGGCAGGAGGGGGAGGAGAATGAGGAGGAGGAGAAAAAGGAAGGAAGGAAGGAAATTAAGAAAGGCAGTAAAGAGAGAAGAAGGCAAGGAACTATCAATCTTATAAACAAGATTATGGTAAAGCAGGAACAGTTGTACACAAGGCTGACTTCCATAAAGACAACTCAAAAACTAAAAATCTTACTATGTTATGGATCCTGATGATGTAAGTGAGCCTTCAGAATATCTTCGAAAAATTGTATAATAATCACAAAAAGAATTAGATCACTGTGGAATTAAAGGAAGATAACTTACTTTGTAAATTAAAAAAAAGATTGTATCAAACATGAGAGTATATTCAGCAATGCAAGTAATAATTTTTTAAAAAACCTAATAGTGTAACAAACACGATGTATCAAATAAAATGACAGACACCCAAGCAAATAGTTATGACAATAAGTATAATTAAAAATGTGATTAAGACTGTAGTCCTGCTATAGGAATAGACAGGCTGACCAATGAAACAGCAAGAAGAGTTTAGAATAGACCCAACCCACTAAGATTGAGTTAAATTCAACAAAAATGTAAAGATTTAAAATTATAAAGTTAGAGAAAGGTACATTTGGGAAGTAAACACTGAAAGAAAACACAGAAAACTACTTTAGAATCTCTGTAATTTGCTAGTTAGAATCCTAGCAAAAGGTCCCAAGCAAGAAAGAGTTGGTCATTCTACACTGATGAAAATTTAAATCTCTGATTAAATATAATAATGATGGGTCTTGACATGTCTGATGATGTAACAAGATACACTACAAATAAAAACCCATTGGAAATGCAATTGGGAATTCACAGACACAATATTATCAGTCAGTGCAAAGCAAATGGACTAAAAATGACATGGAATGTTTGAAAAATGTGATTAGCAGTTTAGTCCTGCTGTAGGAATAGACAGGCTGATCAGTGAGACCAACCAAAGAGCCCTACCTCAATCTGGGGTTTCAGTACATATTCTTCTGGCTGACAGATGATTCAATAAATGATGTTAAGACAACTAGTTGGCCATTTGAAAAAATAAGCTGAATCTCAACCTGATTCTTTACACTAACGTAAATTCCAGAAGGAGCAAAGATGAAATATAAAAATGAAACTATAAAAATACCAGAATAAAAGCACCAAAAGTTATTATTCACCACTAAAAGGAAATGAACTATCAAGCCATGGAAAGACATGCAGGAAACTTACATGCATCTTACCAAGTGTAAAAAGCCAGTCTGGAAAGGCTACAAAGTGTATGATTACAATTATACATAGATGGTCTGGAAAGTGCAAAACCATGGAGACTTGAAAAGATTAGTGCTTGCCAAGGCTTGGGTTGGGTGGAGGGATAAATAGGAGAAACATAGGATTTATAGGGCAATGAAAATATTCTGTATGGTACGTGAAGGGGGATACAGGGCTTTATACATTTGCCCAAACCCATAGAATGTACAGCACCAAGAGTGAACCCCCAAATAAGTTACAGACCTTGGTTATCCAATCCCTGTACCTTCTCTCAATTTTTCTGTGAATCAAAAACTGCTCCAAAAAATAACGTCTTTCTAAAAACAAAATGAAAGTTTTAAAAAAATTAGGTACTGCTTTTTGAATTATAAATACGCACTTGCAGACACACGATTGTGTGCATGACTCATGTATATGTCAACATATGTCACAAAAGAGGGAGATGACTGACTGTAATACATAAACTTAGACATAATAAATAAAGGTTATAATCAAATCCTAAAGAAAAACTAGTGGCAAAAATATTCTCACACAAATGAGAAGAGCTCATTTTCTTATTTGAAAAAAAAGACTTCATAAATCGATAAGACAAAAAATAAATGACCCAAAAGAAAAATGGGCAAAGAGACTTGATTATAATTCACAAAAAGAAAAAGTGTAGACTTTGTAAATATGAAGAGATACCCTCTTTATTATTTAGAAAGATGCAAATAAAATAGGAGTGCAGTAACCTCTCTTTTAGAATATCAGGTAAGTTTAAGTAGAATTGAAAATACATAAAATGAGTGAAAACCAGGTTTTCAAACACACTCTCAGTTATAGCGAGAGCCTGCAGGGTGCAACTTTTTCATCAGCAATTTTGGCAAAACCGAATAAAAGGTAACATGTTCATACTTTGATGAAAGAATTACGCTTCAGGAATTTATCCTAAAGTAATACCCATTCAGAGTGTGGAGATTTTTATGCACTAAAATGTTTATTGGAATATTGTGTTTAATGGCAAAAAAAAATTAAAAACATGGATCTTTTCAAAATAAGATTCCTAAAGAAATTGTAATGACAACATATAATGCTTAATAAAACATGGAACAAAAAAGCAGGAATCAAAGTATAATAAATATATTGTGATCTCAGAATATATTTATATATTTGTTCATATATGTGTATATGTATGTTCATATGTGTGTGCATACATATAACTTTATATGCACGTATGTTTATATATACATGTACACATATACACAAAAGAAAGATGGTAATTCACAGTATTAAAAGTGGCCATGCCTTAGTTGTAAAATTACCCAGAATTCTCAATACTTGTATGTGTCTTTCTGTATATCTATAAGTAAGCTGCATTTCTTTTGTAACTAAAAAAAATAATTTTAGAAATAATTTACATTAGGAAATTTTATTGGCCCTCAGAGAAAACCAAGATGTCTAGAAGATAACCAAACACACACTAATCTAGGCTTAACTCCTGCTCCTAATCGGGGATATTTTTATAAAAATAAATTTTTGAAGATTAATGGCAATCAGGTTGCAAATTTAACAAAATATATAATATCTCTTATTGCTTTAAAACAAGCATCAAAGAAAGTAAGTCTTCATTCTGAGGAAAATCTGAGCATCTAATAATTTGCAAGCAATGAAACTGTGTGGTTGTTGCTATTGTTCAAAAATAGTCCATTTAAAAGTGAGTTTAGGTTTATCCCCTAGAAATGCTTAATTCCAGACTAATGTCCCCAAACCAATTTTCATGCAAATTAAATAAAGCTAAAGCATTAGCTTGAGCCAAACTTATTACCAAGGGTCTAAGAAACAATCATGAGATCTCTTTCTAAAGAAAAGTGAATGGATTTTTGGATTATCTGTTTTAATGTTCCCCTCCCATCAGCATGGAAGGTTGGGTTTAGGTATGAAAAATATATACATAAACTGTGGAATTCTTTGTTTTCTTTTGTTTCCTCTGCTAGGAGGGGTTAGGGCAGAGGGCAGTGGGTGGAATTTAACTACTCTGAAGGGTAGAGCCCATCATAAAGGTTCTCCACCCACCATCCCACCCCACCCCACTCTGGTGAGGCCAAGAAAGCAAGATGGGGTAGAAACTCCTGGAATTGTCATTAACACACAGCAGGCCTGGATGCAGGGTGAGCTTGTATGCGGTCTCTCTCTCTCTCTGTCTCATGTGCACACACCAAATCCCAGCTCATTTTAAAAGTTGGGCACCTCATTTCCTCCCCTATTTTTTATTAACTTTAGGAAAATTGGAAAGAGAAAAATGTATGCATTTCTATTTCACGAAAAGATGGCCAAAATATGTAAAGCACACAGGTGAAACAGGTCAGGAGCAGAGACAGGTTAGAAGGCAAGGGAGAAAAATATTCCAAGAGATTTGAAATAGCTTTTTATCCTCAAAGTGCAGTGTCAAGAATTCCAAATCACTGAAATTTTCTGGTATTCATCAACAGCCTTAGGTTGCCACCTCAAGCCGGCCCACGTTATCAGCAGTTCCTCTGTTGAACTGTGATCTCCTCATGGCTGACTGAATTCCTCTGAACATTTATCAAGTAGACACTGGGATCATGAGACACACAGGCATACAGATTAGCTGCTCTTATTCTCTGGATGCTCTTTCCTACTCTTTCCTATTACTATACACTGCTAGTCACAAATAATGAGTTGGAGGTTCCAGCAATCACCTGGCGTGATGCTTTGGCGTGATGCTTACGCATGATGGTCAAGTTGGCATACACACAGTGCTATGAGGCTCACTCAGTAAACAGTGAGGATTCCTTCTCAATGTCATCCACCCAATGAACAAATGTTAATGTTACTGGAAACTTCTTAAGAAGACTTAGGAATCTAGGGGCTTGATGAAATTGAAGCCCAAAGAGATTGTGACTTGCCCACCTAATACATTCAGTTATCTTTATGTCCACTCCAGGATTTTTTGCACAAATACAGGACATAGATTGCTTAGTAGCATAAGGCACTTACCTTGTTGTTAAAAGATCTGAGAGAAAGTGATAGTCCTCAATGACTGTTTACGGACTTTGGTTCATGTATAATAGGGAACCAATTAGATAGACATCTACTGATTAGATAGACTCCTTATTAGTAGTTGCTAGGAAGGGCAATATGAATAAAACAAAATTTCTTTCTTCTTAATGCTCATGATCTGGTAAGAGAGTCAAACACAGGCTCGACGCCTGTGGCTCAATCGGCTAGGACACCAGCCACGTACACCTAAGGTGGCGGGTTCGAATCCCCAGCTCGGGCCTGCCAAACAACAATGATGGCTGCAACCAAAAGATGGCTGGGCATTGTGGCGGGCGCCTGTGGTACCAGCTACTTGGGAGGAGGAGGCAGGAGCCTCGCTTGAGCCCAGGTGTTGTAGGTTGGTATGAGGTTTGATGTCATGGCACTCTACCCAGGGGGTTAGCTTGAGGCTCCATCTAAAAAAAAAAAAAAAAAAAAGAGACAAACACAAATGCAGTTCTATTACAGTGTGAGGAGGATAATAAAGAGATGAATGGGCAAAAGAACTCAATAAGCAAAGATATGAAAATGATCAGTCCTGCCTAGTGAGTCAGAGAAAGCTACAAGCAAAAAAAAAGGTAAATTAATGATTTAGCTTTGAAAGATGAAGAGATTTTACTTATGTAAGAAAGGAGAAAAGAGGGCATTTCAGCTCTTAGGAACACATACCAAGTAAGTGCAAAGGCAAGAAATAAAGTAATAGCTGTAGAGAATGAGTATTAGGTTGGCATATAGAGAGCACAGAGAATGATATGTAATTTGGCTCAAAGACAAAAAAGGGGACATTTTTAAAAAGTTATTCAACAATTACACTCCTCAACTGTTTCTAGAGTTCAAGTAGAGACTGAGAAAAAAGTAATTGGATTTGATTTGAGATGCACACACACATTTTAGCCAGAATTTTTTCTTCTGTGATATCACTAAGAGCATTTTTTCTATTTTGTAAATTGTTTTATAATACAGAGTGTCCATAAAGTTCTTGTGCAGTTTATATTTTAAATTGTACATAAACTTCATGGATACCCTGTGGTAATTAAGTTATAAATATGCAATTATTATAAAATACAAAATGCAGGTTAGAAAAATTAAAATCCTATAAATTAAAATATCACCTACCATTCAAAGATCATCAGTGTTAACATGTGAGATACAACCTTTCAATTCTTGTCCCTGCTAATGTAGATATGTATAAGGACATGTGTATTCTATATGTAGTTTAAAATATGAAATTGTATACTATCTTCTATAATATTTTTAAACCTCAAAATATGTTATTTCTTTGTTTCTATCATATAGATAAAATTTTGCGGCTTAGAATTCTTACAATCTTTGGATTAGAAGTTCTACTACTATTTTCTGTTCTGTGTATCTATCATCATCTCATGTTACATTTTTCTCACTACTTTTGCTTTCTTAGTAAACTTTCACTCAAGAGTTTGATATCTAAAACATTGTCTTAGTTATATACAACATTTATTCTTCTTTATGACATCCATTGGAGAATGTCATAGTGTTTCTAGGCCTATGATATGATTTTTTTTATTATCTCAGTCAATTTCCTTATTCATTCAATTTACCTTTTAGTTTCTTTATCCATTAGTCTTATATTTCACTGCAAATCCAAACTTACATATTTTATTTTTCCGAACATATGTTTTATAAAAGTATTTTCCCTTGGCATAATTATATCATTTTGTGTGTGTGTTATTTTTTGTTTGTTTTTTTGGCAGGGGCTGGGTTTGAACCCACCACCTCTGGCATATGGGACCGGCTCCCTACCCTTCTGAGCCACAGGCACCACCTATATCATGTTTTAAGTTCCCGCTTTTGTAAGTAGCTGGAAATAGCTATCCATGGAAGACATTTCCCAAGAGATAAATTTGAAATATTTCCTTTACTTTATGTGTGATTCAGAACAGAACCTTTCTCTCTGTTCAGCCATTCTCATGTCCATCCAGTATTTATCTGCAGGGTAAAACCTGTGGCTCTAGTTCTATCAGAAATGGAGTTGGTGTCTTTCTATCCCACTCTTGAAGTTGCCTTTATAACCTTGATTTTAGCATTTTACATTTACCTTTGTTAAATTTCACCTTGTTTCATTTAATCGAGTCTTTCAGCCCTGATTTTGTTGTCCAACAGAGCAGTTGTTCCTCTCAGCTTCCTGTCATCTAAAAATTTGCTCAAAGTAATTTTTCTGCAAAAAGTTGGAACTTTTTTCACATCTTACAAGAAAGAATTTTTCCTGCCTATCACACTTATGTTCCTGCATCTATATCCACTTTGAGGACAAGCACGGTGTGAGTTAAGATACAGTTCCGTAACTCACTAAAGGTCCACCCTCAGCACCCGACATGCCCTCCATTTAGTGGCACTCAGTACACTGTACAGTGAACGACCTGTAAGGTGCTCATCATCACTTTGTACAGTACCCAGATGTGACAAGGGCAGAAAATAGCTTTGGGGAGGAAATTTTTCATTGCTTTCTATTCCATATTTTAAAATTTTGTGACCAGTAATAGCATTATATAATCTAAAATATAAAGGTTACACAAGGAATCCTTAACATTTCTGGCAGAAGTGTAAAATGGAACACATTCTTTAGAGCACAGTTTTGTGGTATCTAGTAAAGCTACAGATATGTTTTTCTCATTAGTTAGCAATTTCAGTTCTGGGTTCATACCCAAGTGATATGAGTACATACGTCTAGCAGCAGACATACACAAGAGTATTTTTACCAATATTATTCATAATTGCCCCAACATGAAAAAATTCAACACTTATATGACATTGTATTCAGGCAGCAGAACAGTATACATCAATGAAAAAGATTGAACAATTGGGGCAGCACCTGTGGCTAAGTGGGTAGGGTGCTGGCCCCATATACCAAGGATGGCAGGTTCAAACCCCACCTCGACCTAACTGTAACAAAAAAATAGCCAGGCATTGTGGTGGGTGCCGTAGTCCCAGCTGTTCGGGAGCCTGAGGCCAGAGAATCGCCTAAGCCCAGGAGTTGGAGATTGCTGTGAGCTGTGTGATGCCACGGCACTCTAACAAGGGTGATAAAGTGAGACTCTATCTCTACCAAAAAAAAAAAAAAAATTGAACAATTGATACACATAGTAACTGGAACTAACCTTATAGACAACAGACATAAAACAATAAAAATAGAAAAGAGCATATACTTTATGTTATGTTTATATGAATTTGAAAAACAGACAAAACTATTACCAGTTGGAGCGTGTCAACAGGAAGAAGCCACTGGAACAAGAAATGTTCTTGATCTGGTTGGTGACTACACGAGAAGATAGTGTGGATGTAGGGTCATCAAGCTAGACCCTGTTTGTAGGTTTTACTATATGCAAATAAATATTAATTTAAAAAACCTAAAAATCAAAATAAAGGTATTTCCAGGCAAACAAAAAGAGGTATTTATAGTCAGATAGAGCTAGTGGTGAATTTTGAAAAAAGAATGGGGATCCCAATATGTACAAGGCTAATGTGATAATCAGAGATAATAGATGTAGAGTGTCTAAGCAAAGCCTGGCATTTTTATGGGCTCAATAGTTTGCAGATACACTGGCATCTTGTAGGGTAGTGTATTTCAGATTTTAATCTAAATACAAATTACACAGACATCTTGTTAAAATGCAGTTTCTGATTCTGTAGTTCTGGAGTGAGGCCTGAATTTCTACATTTTTGAAAAGCTCCCAGGTGATTCCAATGCTGTTTGTCCATGGCTATACCTTGAGAAGTGATGGGGAAGAATGGGGATAAATGGGGTTTATCAGCAGAAGAAAGGTATTGATCAAATCCATATTTTAAAAGACATTTCTGCTAGTTTTCTGCTAGCAACGCACAAAACAGATTATAGGAGAAGAAAATGAAGGCTCTAAAAATCAGATGATACGTCCCTGAATGAGGAAATGTGAAGAATATGGAAAGTGGGAAAAGAGAAATATTTTGTAGAATCATCAAGACTTGGCATTTTATTGAACTTTAGAAGTGATCAAACAAAGTCATCCAAAACAGCTGGAGGTTTCTGGCTTAAATTATCAGACAAATAAATAAGCCTTAGTTGTAATTATGTTATCAGATTCTTTTGATTAAAATGAGCTCAGAAGGAATGGATGTCACACAAAATCTTTTCCCCCCATCTGGGTCATACTAGCAGAAAATGAATTAAGGGGAAGTAATATACTGAGTGGTTTAAGAATACTATCAAAGAGGGGGATATAAAAAGATGGATTATATAAGTAAGCTTTGCTACAGTAACAAATAACCCCAAAAGTTTCAATGGCTTTCAACAACAAAGGCTTACTGTCTCCGCTGGGGCCTGCTTGGTCCTGTTCCACCAGTTTTAATTCTAATAGAAGCAAGAGAACTAGAGGAACAATACAATGGATCTTAAAGCTCCTACTGAGATGCAGTACACATCACATCTGTTCCAGTGCTATTTTCTAAGCCAAATCACATGAACAGGGCTGGTGTCAATGAGGTGGGAATATACACTTATCCCACAGGGGCCACTGCAGGTCACAGACAAACATAACCCTTTTACAGGAAGCAGAGGCCAGTGGATCAGTGATGCTGTTCCCCATAGGGAGGTACTCAGGCAAAGAGCCCACCCTCCTCTATGACCCCTCAGTGCCTATAACCAACTATAGCTCTGGAATTTTTTTTTTAGTTCAACAGTCAAACATCTTCAACACAAAATCTGTTCATAGCATGAAGAAAAATGCAAAGATTTCAATTTCCTCTCTTAGTAAGCACTTAAATGTTTTAAATTCTGCAGGGCAGAGTAGGAGGAGAAGCAAGGAGTGTAGAAGGAAAACCATCACTAGATAATCAGCCTCAGAGTAATCAGGGGTTGGCTGAATTCTCTCCTGACCATAGCTATCTTTAGCACATGCCTCGAGGGAGTGGTTGGGCTATTAGGCCACCCAACTCCCATGTGTTCACATTACTCAAGTTTTAGATGTTCTGTTGATGGAAAAATGAAAAACAAGTAGTATTTTAATTTTCTAGGTATTGTCAACAAGGGAAATATTTAGATGCACTCAACCCGGATAGCCCAGAAATTATTTTAAAATTTCAAAACTTCCAAGTTGTGTCTTCTATCCATGTCCAGAGCATTGATAAGCAAAGTACTAATATGCTATTCAGAAAAAGGGATATTTATCTAAATTATCTGGATATTCTGTAATAATTGATATAAATCTAATGATATGAAAAAAACGTTATCTTTGTCCTTTAAAACTGTCCTCTATCCCTCCAAGAGTGGATAGAGCATGGTTTCTAAAAGTTTTACTTTTTCAAACCAGGGATAAAGCTATGGTCATGCATATCACATTTCTTTTATTTTTCAATCACTGTTTTTAACAGGACAAGAGAATGATTCAATGAAGAATGAAATAAAAATTGAAACCGAGTCCCAGAGCTCATATATGGAAACAGAAGGTACTGAAACCAGAATATATTGTTATCAGAGAATGAGATGAAACTGTGAACCATCAATTCTATATATAGTTGTGCGTGTGTGTTTTGGGCAATGATTACTGGAGGATGGCAATTTGTGTGCCTGTTGAAACCTGGAGGAAAAAAAAGAACTTTAACTTTCTGGGCTATAGTCACTGTGTTCTTTATTATTCCAACTAAGATATCCTTAAGTATCCTTCTGTCTCATTCTATTTAGAACTTTCATCAGACCATGAAGATGCTGCAATTGTGGATCAACCAGAAGTGATTCCACTAACAGACGACCAAGAAGAAGAAGATGAGAAAGGTAGGACTCCAGCACTCTGGGAGGCCAAGCAGGTGGATTGCTTGAGCTCAGGAGGTCAAGACCAGTCTGAACAAGAGTGAGACCCCATCTCTAAAAAATAGTCTGGCATTGTGGTGAGCATCTGTAGTCACAGCTACTTGAGAGGCTGAGGCAAGAGGTTCACTTGAGCCTAAGAGTTCGAGGTTGCTGAGAGTTATGATACCATGGTACTCTAGCCAGGGCAACAAAATAAGACTGTTTCAAAAAAAAAAAAAAGCAAAGAAAAGAAAAAAGTAGGACTGCTCTTAAATTAACCCATCAAGAATAGAGAATTTCTTTGGATTCCCACTAGAATTCAATTATCAAAGTTATCCTCATGACTATCCTCATGCAATTGTCATGCAAAATAAGTGGAACATTTCTTTAACCCTTACTTTGCTTTTAAAGTATAATAAAATCTAGAAGTAGCAAAAGAAGATACTTGGAATACTTTTGTTTTTCTTCTAATACCTGTTTCATGAAGATACTTTTGTTATTCATTAATATTCAGTTTAAATTTTAAAAATTACAGCATTGAGAAAGTCTGTAAGAAATAGAAATTATAGATTTGAGGGATAAATGTCATAGAAAATCTAAAATGGCTTTAAAACAAATAGATGGACTCTTTTGTATTGATTCTTTTCTATGTTCCTTCATGTGGTGGTAATTAAAGGAGCAATTTATGTACATTATATGAACCTTTTAGATTGTAAGCTTCATCTGCTAATATTACAATATAATAATATTGAAAACTGTTTAAAAAATAAGTGAGCATTATAATGATTTCTGAAGACACAGGAAGAATGAACACTTCATAAATATTAAAGCAGCATTGGGGTCAAGAAGCCAATATATTGGAATGAATATAAAAAATTTTTTTTAAATCTTATTTTAAAGACTATGATCAAAAAATGTTATGTTGGGGGCAGTGCCTATGGCTCAAGGAGTAGGGGTGGTGGGTTCAAACTTGGCCCCGGCCAAAAACTGCAAAAAGAAAAAAAAAAGAAAGAAAAAAATGTAATGTTAATCAAAGAACTTAAAGATTCCAATGTTTGAATATAAAGCAATCTCTTGAAAAAAGTTTATAAAATAATTTGTTACAGTATGATTTATACTGCTCTTAAATAAATATGTATTTACAAAAGTTTCAGGGTAATAGCTCGGCAGGCTGTGTTTATAGAGCACAGTGATCAATTTTGTTTCCAAATTAAAAAGCAGACATGATCTCAATTGTAAAATCAGGTCAATAGCAACTACAGCTTCCAAATTATGAACTTTTCCCTACAGGGGCATTGACACAGTTTAATTGCTAAATCACATTAGTGATTCTGATGCTTTTAAAAATTCTCTACTACATTTATAGCAAAATATTCTTCCATGTTTATGCCTGTCATAACTTTTTCTCTCATGCAAATCCTACTACAGACACATGATGCCCTGTTCCCATCTAACCAAATAAAGGGAATATTTGGAGAACTTTATATCTGACAATAATAACTGAGAACTGATACAACCCATGCTCAGATTCAGATAAAGGGTATTGCTCTCTTCAATTGTAATTCTAAAATGTAACTCACACAATACTATGAGTGTCAGCTTAGTTTCACCCCCAGAAATTATTTGCTTTGTATATTGCACCTCAAGAAATGCAAATGGGTAAAAGAAATCAAATAACCGGTATATTTCCCTTTTTTTAGCTTGACCTGTAAGAGAAAAGCTTGCATTTGGACACTCCTCTACCTACTGAAGGGCTAAATACCCACTTTTCCTCTCTTACTTTTAGGGATGCCAGTCCTCTTTTGAAAATGATGGAATGGCATGTGGAACAGAGGCAAGGTCTGCTGCTTGCATATAGCAACTTTCAATTTGAATTTTTTTCATTAGAATTTGGCTTTGCAACATGCTGATGGACTTGAATTAACCACATTTTCCCTTCCTGTCTTGATCATAGATAGTTCACTTGGCCCTGCCTGAAATATTTCTGTTGTTTAAATTTAAAATAACTTTAAATGCATTACCTTTATCATCTGATTCTTTGTATCAAAGCAAAAATAAGAAGCTATTCTGACTGCCAAGGCTGAGATAAGCGATCAATTGGCCCCAGGAGTTTGAGGTCATAATGCTCCATGATCACCCAACCTTGTCTCTAAAAAGAAGAAAGGGAAAGAAAACAAACAAAAAAGTTTTTAAAGCTACTCTATTATGTATAATAAAAATACCCAATGTATTACGAGTTATCTGTAAGCAAAAACAAATTAGCATTTTAATACATTTGTGGAGAGATTTGGTATAGCTTTAGAAGTATTGGTTCTTTTATTGTGAAAATCTTTTTAAGGAGGAAAACAGAGGTTTCTTTAAAAAAAAAAAAAGAAAGAAAGAA
Source organism: Galagoides demidoff (assembly GCA_963574575.1). Taxonomy (NCBI): domain Eukaryota; kingdom Metazoa; phylum Chordata; class Mammalia; order Primates; family Galagidae; genus Galagoides; species Galagoides demidoff. The sequence continues at coordinate 5,546 of CAUYQV010084962.1, read as the reverse complement.
AAGAACAAGTCTAGCCCACGAAAAACTGTATAATCTTTTTTTCTCATTCTGTAGCATTTTATAAGATTAGAAAATGTAGATAATCTTCAGGATACATCTTCTATGGCTCCCAGGTGGACGGGCACAGATGTTGCAACATTAAGTTTTGAAGTTAGTTCTACCAAAATATGGATTTTTGAAAAGAAGGAAAAACAGTCAGCAGAAGTTCATGCTGATAAAATTACACAATAGCACAATGGACGTGTCCCTGGGAGACTTCAAATACAAAAATTTCCACAGGCGTGAAGCGAGGTTTCACATATGGCAGCTTTTCTCAGGTAGCCACATTGCCTTTTCCTAAATGAGTCCAGTTTTATGGTTTCCCAGCAGGACCTGCAACACATGTGAAATCCAGTAGAATAACATCATTTAGGTTAATATCCAAATAGGAAAGAAATATTATAGGAGGTCTCCTCCAAAAAGGATCTAGGTTTTAGTATAAGACACAAAGGCAGCTTTAAAACATCTTTCTTACAAGTTTTTATTTCTAATTATATTTATAAATATTTCACATAAAATCTTAACTGTATTATGTTATCGTTACATGACAAAAATTTCCTTTGTGTTTTATTGTGAATATATATCATATGCAAATGTTACACGGAATGCTTATATTTGGTCCTGGTTTTTTTTTCTTATATCAATTAATAAGTATAACGTGGAACAGTCATCCTTTATCTGTTCACCTAAGGCTGAACAAAATACTGATGGAAACTTAAGGTATATACGGTCTAGTGTTTTATTAAAGAAAGATCACTATAGACAGGCGTGTATGGGAACAGTGACGTTCAAGCCAGAATCAAGTGTAAATTGCCATGTTCCTCAGCATCAGGCTTTGGCACCTGATGAGCGTGACCTTAAAACAAAATGTACAGAAAGCTGCAGCTTCCACCTCTGACGCTGTGAGTCCTGGCCTTTCCTTGCCTTCTAAGAATCCCCACTTCTAGAATATTAAAGAGGAACATAAATCTCAAATTACAGTTAGGAGGGAATCTGGTTTTATAAATTTTCTGTAAAGGCCAACCCTGGAGAATTACATTCTTGATGAAACAAAGTTGATGACAGAGGAACCAGTGGTCAGCAATACTGAAGGCTGCCATCGGAGGTCTTCCCTCAGGTTCATTTATCGTCTTCTATTGATAAATATGGAGAGGTGTCCATGATCAGACAAAAGATCATCAGATTAATCATGTTTTACATCCGGACAATAATGGGACAGCTCATTATTCCCTGAAAATACTTTAAAGGCCTGGGGAAGAGGAATGTCTCCTCGTTCCAAGTAGATTCACACAGGCTGCTCAGAACTGGGCTGCTTTCTGCCTTCATCTTTCTTAGTCCATGTAGGAAACATGTTTCTTGCAGCTCCTCTGGCTACTGTTTCATCTTTGGTGAACACATAAGTGAGCCACTTTTTCTTCTGCTCCTACCAATCAAATCTGTTAGGGATTTATCTTGTCTACAAAGCACCACTACACAGCCCTTGGTGCTTTCCATTATTCATGGAATTCTTACATCGTGGAGAGAGCCCCTTTCCTCTCTCCTTGAAAAGCAGACCTGCACTAGCAATGTCAGAGTATGAATTAGAGAAATAAAAAACATGCAATTTCTCATTAAACTTGGCAAGAGTGGAAGTGAAATAAAGGCATGTTAGTCCAAGTTTATGGGGATAGTATGACGACAACAGTAGTGTACAAATGGATTAAACGCTTTTCTGAGGGGAAAGAAAGTGTCCCTGATGAAGAAAGGTCAGGGTGGCCAGTAATGAGCAAATGATGAATACATTGCACAAGTTCATCAAAGTTTGCATCAAAATCATTAGCTGAGTGTGAGAAGCACAGCAGACCAAGTAAATATCAGTGGAGAAACAGGAAAATCTTAACTGAAAATCTCAGCATGAGAAAGGTGTATGCAAAAATGGCCCTTAAGGAGCTCACTGAGGAACCAAAGCAAAGGAAAGGTGAAGTTTTCCGAAACTTTTTGGAGAGGCAGGACATTGTTTGGGGCTGTGTTGTCATTAGTGATGAATCATGGGTGTAGTAATATGACCCCGAAACAAAGCATCAAAGTGCACAATGAACGTCAGCCAACTTTTCATGAACAAGATGTTTTGTCAGTCCAAACCAAGAAGCAAAACGATGTTGGTAGCCTTTTTTGATAGCATAGAATTGTTCATTATTTATTTGTACTAACTGGGAAAAGAGTTAACCAAGTTTACTATTTGGAAGTGCTAAAAAGGCTGCATGAAAACGTTAGACAAAGATGACCTGAACTTTCTGCCATCAACCCATGGCTCTTGCATCACGACAGTGCACCAGCCTCACACAGCACTGTCTGTGAGGGAGTTTTTAGCCAGTGAACAAACAACTGTATTGGAACACCCTCCCTAATCACCTGATCTGGCCTCCAGTGACTTTTTTCTTTATCTCAAGATAAAGCAAATATTGAAAGGAAGACATTCTGTGATATGTAGGGTAATGCAGTGATAGCGCTGATGGTCATTCCAGAAAGAGTTCCAAAATTGCTTTAAAGGATGGACTAGGTGCTGGTATCAGTGCACGGCTTTCCTAGTGGAGTGCTTCAGAGATGACTATAGAGATATCAGCAATGAGGTATATAGCATTTTTTCTAGGAAGAGCTCACAAACGTCATTGTCAGACCTCACATACGCATAGACATGGGTTTCTGTCCACAGGGCCATCCTTTCTTTAGGCACACTCTACTGTGTCTGTATCCCTCCCCCAGCTGGTAGACTGGAAGAAAACTGTTCCCACTGATGTCAGCCCCCATTAAAGGGTCCCAACGCAGCCCGTCTTGTGCCTCGAGCATCTCAGGCCAGAGATGGAATCAAGTCATCCCTGCAACCCTGATCTCAGAAGCTTACTACCTTCCTTTGACTTAGCTTTATTATCTGGTCAGTCTCATTTTGCTTGGCTCTTTCTCTCTTAGACTAGAATGTTAGGTTTCCTTTAGACAGATTTTTTTATTGTACTATATATAAAGTACATAAAGAGTTGGGAGGTGCTCCACCAACTTCCCAATGAACTGATTTTTGCTTTCTCTTTGTATCCTACAGGTGAGACTTGCATTATGACTGGGAATTAAAAATCCCAATTGTAACCATTTGTGCAGAAAGGCCATCGTTAGGTGACAGAACTAGGACATGCAGGTCTAATCTATGATGTATGTGGGGCAGACAGGGATTGTAATGATACATCCATATAAATGTGTTCATTTATACATTTTTTGATAGAGACCAAAATATTTTCAACCCCAAATTGAACTTGTACATGTATACAGTGGTTATATCAGAAGCTTAACATTTAAATAAAAGAGTTTTTTAGCAAACAAATAACCTCAAGCTATTATGTCATAAATTTTGGATGAAATGCTTACTGCCTATGGATTGAAATTTAACCACTTCACTTGACTCATCAGATGTGAGACCCCACTGATTGTACAAAAAGATCTCCATTCTGATTTGGATTTCAAATGTAAGTACGGCTTTTCTCTCTGCCTCAGAAGGAAACTCAATTTCTTTTCATTACTCTTTATACATCAGGTGTCTTCATTTTCGCACAGTATGTAAAGAGCAGGTGGTATAAGGAGCACTTTGAATGTTAATTATTTTTTTCATTTATTTCACTGTGAGGATTTACCTTTCAATGTGTTTTTATAATCAAGATGGAAACAATTAGGGAACTTGCAGCTCGAATGTTTCACTACATTTATTTTATGACATCTGGTGCAATGATTAAGAAAAAAAGAAAAAGGGAGGCAAGTCTTTTAACAATAGCAAGGGGTTTGGGCTGATTGTACTCAATGGCTTTATTTCACTGTGCATCCTCAAGGAAATATCATCAAGATGAATCAGTCATGTTTCTAACCAATACGTACCATGCCATTGTTTGAATTTACGTTTTTGACATAGAAGCATGTCAGTTCATTTTTCAGAGATGTTGCCATCGTTTACTAGCCTTGGCTCTTAAATGAAACTAATCATTAAAAACTGCAAAGAAATGGGAAAGAAAGAAGAAAGCCTGGATAACCTAGATATTTCTTCTTAAAAATACCTTACAAAGGACAACATTCTTTTCCATTTATTTTATTTTGTTTGTTCATCAAACACCTCAACTGTCCTCCATGTTTCATGTACTTATAAGCAGAGTTCATAAAGGAAAAATATTCAGGATTAAGAGACACGTGGTCATAACATATAAGAGATGGACATATCATTTCAATGTAAGGGAATACTTCTCAAAATTAACATAGTATTTCACGTTTTGTTATATTACTTTTGTTTTGCCCATTAACAAATATTATTGAAAATCTTATGCAATCAGGAAACAAAATTTGCATAAAACCTAGTCACTAATTAGGATAAATATTAGACAAGATAAATACTGATATATGTGTGTATAAGTTTTGCGTATCTTGAAACTCTTACCTTTTACTTCAAGAGATAATCAATGAGTAAACCTTAAGTTGTCTCTGACAACAAAGGAAGCTGTCCAGAAGATACCTTACTATTTTATCACCAATAATAAGAAATAAAAATTTCAATCCAGTCACCAAATGATATATGGAGTTGAAGGGAACACAAGGACTCCTATTTTCTAACTACCCAGACTAGAAAGAATAATGCTCCCCCTCCCCGAAGATGTCCTCATCCTAATCCCTGGAACTTGGAATTTACGTGGCACAAGGGACTTTACAGGTGTGATTAAGTTAGAAATCTTAAGAGGAAGAAATTAGCCTGGAATGACCAGGAGAGCCCAATTTAATCACAGAGTGTTTATAATTGAAAGAGGGAAGGAGATATGCGGACAGAGGCAGAGGAGAGAGAGATAGCTTGTGATTCGAAGATGCCATGTTGCTGGCTTTGAAGGTGGAGGAAGGGGGAGAACATAGGAGGCCTCCAGAAACTGGAGTAGGTCAGGAAATGAATTTGTCCCTGGAGCCTCAAGAAGGAAAGCAGCTCAGCCAACACGCTGGCTTTAGTCCCATAAGACCTGTTTCACAGTTCTGGCCTCCAGAACTCTGCTACAACTGGTATTTTGCATCCAAATTTAGAACATTCCTTTTGAGAAATCCATTAGACCTTTACTGCGGCCTTATTTTGGTTGGCAGTGAATGTTAGAATAAGGCAGAGAAGTTGGCAGAGAGAGTACCCTCCTTCTCGGTCACCTCAGCTGCATTTTCAACAATGTTCCTTAAAGAATTTATCTAGTATGAATATATACAAGGCACCATGCTTGGAGCTAGAGCATAAACAGAACTAAAATAAAAAGCGAAACACAAAGACAATCCCACCCTCAAGGAGGAGGCTAGCATCCTGTACCGGAAACAGAGTCATCAGATGGTAGTTCTCTTTTTTTTTTTTTTATTGAATGGTAACTATGTACATTAATGCACTTCTGGGGTACAGTGTGGGGTTTTCACATGCAATCCGAAATACTTCCATCAAACTGATCAACACAGCCTTCGTGTCATTTTCTCAGTTATTGTTT
>CAUYQV010084960.1:0-15239 GCA_963574575.1 Galagoides demidoff | reverse complement strand
TTTTTTTTTTTTTTTTGAGACGGAACCTCAAGCTGTCCCCCTGGGTAGAGTGCCATGGCATCACAGCTCACAGCAACCTCCAACTCCTGGGCTCAAGCGAGTCTCCTGCCTCCGCCTCCCAAGTAGCTGGGACCACAGGCGCCCGCCACAACGCCTGGCTGTTTTTAGGTTGCAGCCATCATTGTTGTTTGGTGGGCCCGGGCTGGGGACTCAAACCCGCCACCTTAGGTGTACATGGCTGGCGCCCTAGCCGATTGAGCCACAGGCGCCAAGCCAGTAAATTTTATGTTAAGTATACCACAGGGGAAACAGGATGTAGGGGACCTTTCTGTATGCTCTCTGCAACTTCCAGGGAATCCATAATTTTTTTCAAAATACTTAAAAAAATTTATTGAGCACTGACCAGACACAGGTGCCATCCTCATGGTGATATAGTTATGTTTTAAACTAGAGATACACACTCATTTTTTTTCTAGGGACAATAACTTAGATTACCTGATGTTCATGGCCTGTCCTTGCTAATATGTTTTGCTACTTGTTATTACTTCCAAAGAATTATTATGATCATTACTTATTAAGATACCTTATAATATCTGATTTTTAAGGTACCACCATGTATATTATTTGATAGAACTATGTGAGGTAGACAAAACCAAAATTTTTATTATTTCCTTTGTTGAGAATCTAAATAATTTTCTAATTGCCTTGTAAATTCAGAATAATAGTTCCTCAATCCTTATATCTCTCCTGACAATAATGATACTCATTTTTACCTGTTTTGAAAGTACCAAATGAACTTAATGTTCAAAGAACGAATAAGGCTTGGTTTCCACGGCTACTAGAAGACTTCATTACTTGATTTATCATTCTTGTCTTCATTCTTTGAATGACATAAGTTTTTCCTCTTTCCTTTAATTTTATTTAGCATCCTGAAAGTACCAATTTTGAATTATTGAGTAGCAGACCTGGGCCGGGCTGGGTTCAAACCCACCAGCCCTGGAGCATGTGGCTGGTGCCCTACCAACTGACCTATGGGCACCTAGCTGATTTTGAATTTTTTGAATTGTTAGAAATGCTAGAAAAAGCTATTATATTCCAGAGATTTGGTTTCTTTTCTTCTTTTGTATAGGAAATCCATCTTTACATATATTATACAACTATCATGCTATATATCTATATTATTATATATTATATAATGTATTATATACAGGGTGGACATAAAGTTCATGTGCAATTTAAAATAGGTTAACCATAAAAAATTGCATATGAACATTATGGACACCCTGTATAATCATGTAACATATAAGTAAACATGAAAAAGTTTTAGAAGGAGGAAGAGAGCTATGATCTTTATATTAGAGGCATACATCAAATGAAGAAAACTGATGGACTACAGTCTTACAGGTGAGCCATATTCCAGATTGCTTCCTCTGCCTCCCACTGGGACATAATTCGTATGATCTCTCACATGAGAGAGGAATCACTTAATGATTGAGCCATGAAATCAAAACTCAAAGTTTCCCCACTGTGGACATGTTTAGCCATGTACAATTATAATCTGCTCAAGACAAACTTGGCCAAGAATCAGATATAGTATGCATGAGTCAAAGAGCTCAATCATCTGAAATGAGACTTGCTGGAGGAGCCAAGGAAGGTGAGATGAGGATACAATGGGTCCAGGTGTGCATGAAGTGTACCTTTAGGCTACATGTTTTTGTTGGTTGTCATAGTTAACCCAGGTAGGCACTATTTCCAGAAATAAACTGTCAAAGAATAAATAACTCAGAAACATTTAGAATAATCAAAGGAGTCAGTGGAGAGATCAAATCAGGGACAAAGGCAAAACAAGGTTGTGGCCGGTTGTTACATTAGTGGTCCCCAAGGAACCAATGTATTCAAACCCCAATGTAGCCCCTTCCACAATGAATATGGCTTTGGCCATGTGCCTTGCTTTGGCTAAGGGGACATTAGCAAGTACTACACCAACAGAGGCTTGATGACCACTTACATATTGGGATGCTCTCTGTGGAAGCCAGAAGGCAAGTGAAACATCCAACTCCACCACCTGGAGACAGCAATGCTATGAAGATGTCAAAGCTGGCTGGGCAGCAAGGCCAACTGGAGGAGTAATGAGGTTTTAGACATGTGAATGAAGCTGCTTGGGTCTTCTAGATTGGCTACCAGACATCAGCTAAATGCAGCTATGACTCTAGCTGATTCCATATGGAGTAGAACTATCCAGCTAAACCCTTTCAGAATTCCTAACCTACAGAATCAGAGGAAATAATAAATCATCATTGTTTTAAGCTACAGTGTGATGAAGTGATTCTTATGCAACAACAGATAAGTGCAAGATAAAATTTAAAAGGGAAATGGAAGAAAGAAAACTGCATTCTGGGGTAGAAAGGGGAGAGGGTTTGGCAAGTTCTTACTCAAAGGGAAAAATATACTGATATATGGCACACTTCACAGGTAAAGAAAACAACTACAACTCAGACTTTTCCTAACAAACACAAACAATGTAACCTAATCACATGTACCCTCATATTAATCTGAAATTTTAAAAAACTGCATTCTGTGCTTGGCACCAGCCACATGCAGCAGGGCTGGAGGGTTCAAACCCTGCCCAGGGCCTGCCAAACAACAATGACAACTACAACAACAAAAATAGCCTGTAGTCCCAGCTACTTGGGAGGCTGAGGTAAGAGAATTGCTTGAGCCCAAGAGTTTGAGTTGCTATGAGCTGTGACACCACAGCACTCTACCAAGGGTGACATAGTCAGACTCTATCTCAAAACAAACAAACTGCATTCTGAGAATAGCACATTTTATTTATATGCTTTGGCAATAAATAAACCAGTCAATAGGCCAGTTTGGGACTTCAGCCCTCAAACAGGCTCTCCAGCGATAGCAAAGAAAACATTTTAGTTGTTCACTCATTCTCAAGAAAACAGAGTTTACCTACGAAACGTGCTTGTGTAATATGTAACATTAAGAGGACATTAAAAGGTGTCCTTTTTTTTTTAAAGCACCTTTGACTTTTGTTAGTTTAGGTTTACACCATTTCCTTTACTAGAAATATTTTAATTATTTATTTATTTAGAGACAGAGTCTCACTTTGTTGCCCTCTATTACAGTGCTGTGGCTTCATAACTCACTGCAACCTTAAACTCTTGGGCTCAAGTGATTCTCCTGCCTCAGTTTTCCAAGTAGCTGGGACTACAGGAACCTGCCACAACACTTGGCTATTTTTAGGAGACAAGGTCTCACTCTGATTCAGGTTGGCCTCGAACCTGTGAGCTCAGGCAATTTACCTGCCTTGGCCTCCCAGAGTGCTAGGATTACAGGTGTGAGCCACCGTGCCTGGCCCCTTCATTAGAATTTTATAAAAGACAACTTTGAGATTGAAAAAAGATCAACCCTGAGTGGTCCTGGAGGATATAAACATTCTCTCCGACACAATAGTGGAGTGGGCATTCTGTCCAGCCCTTAAATCAACAGTTATGGCTACCTGAACATGAAATGCCCTAGGGTAGCTCAGGACCTTGTAAAAAACTCTGGAGCTTGAGGTTACAAACATGGCACTACGCTGAGGAAGCAAGAGTGACGGGGAGCTGGAGCTAAGGCTCTGGAAATGGGAACTGCTTAGTGGGGCCAAGTGATCTGTAGAAATTGGGATCTTCTTGCATGGTGAAAGTACAATGAAAATGAAATATAGACAGAAACAGAATAAAATGGAATTATGAGTTGAAATACCCACAGAAAAGAATTAAGCAAAGTAAAACAGAATTAAACTTTATTTGGAAGATGGGGTAAATCCATCACTGGTCATTGGTACCCTGAGGCTGTACTTTCTCCTCGGAAAGGTGGACTGGAATGGGGTGGGCTGTGGTTGGCAAGGGCTGTGATGGTTTGGGATCTGGATAGAGGAACAGAAATATAGAAGCAGAATTAGTTTTCTCAGACTGTGGCCCTGTTATACTAGCCCAGAACCCACCCATGTGTCTTCTTTAGCTCTAAGTTTCCTATTGTCCCTGTTCTCTGGGGTATCTCCCATTTTCTCTACCATTTCTCACCTGCCTGGCTCCCCAGCTGGGCTTCAGGCCTATCTCCCCAGAGCAGATGCCCTGGGTCATTGAGGAACCGTTGGCTGCGCTGGCATGTTAGGCAGGTCTGTACTGTCCAGCGCTGTCCCCTGCTGCCTGAGGTGAAAGTGGGAAAAAAGAAGAGAATGCCCAGGTTCAGAAGAAAAGGTTCCCAGCAGCCAGTTTTGTCTTCACTGTTTTTCAGTAGGAATCCCCCCCCCCAACTCAATTCCAATGCAAATTTATGTCAGGTACCTATACAGACCCCATCAATTTCTCAGATCTCTTTAAGATAAAATACAAACTCCTTGGCTCCTATAGCTCAGTGGGGGCTGGTGGGTTTGAACCTGGCCTGGGCGCGCTAAAAACAATGACAACTACAACAAAAAATAGCCGAGTGTTGGGGCAGGCACCTGTAGTCCCAGCTACTTGGGAGGCTGAGGCAAGAGAATTGCTTAAGCCCAAGAGTTTGAGGTTGCTGTGAGCTGTGATGCCACAGCACTCTACCAGGGACTACATAGTGAGACTATCTCAAAAGAAAATACAAACTCCTTGACAAGATTTTCTTCAAGATCTATCCTGTTTCCCTCTACAGCGTCCTGTCTTGCCCCCTGAACTCTCACTTCCTTGATAGCACCACAAGCTGGCTTGTCTCAGAGGCCTCACACATGGCTAGAATTTCCATTTATCACTCCCTTTGCTTATCAGGAACCTTCCCACAACTGACATAAATAATTTAGCACTCTACTCCTTCCATTAAAGTCTTTTCCTACATTGTTTCAATTGTTTCTTAGTCTGTCCTATCAGGCTGCAATTTCAGTAAGAAATCTAAGCACAGTACTTCACATCTTTTTTTTTTGCAGTTTTTGGTCAGGGCCGGGTTTGAACCCATCACCTCAGGTCTATGGGGCCAGCGCCCTATTCCTTTGAGCCACAAGTGCCGCCCACTTTACACATTTTAGAAAATAAATATTTCTTTAATAAATGAATGGTGATAGGAATCATTTGCTCCACAAGGCCAAAAACCAAACATTTATTAAGCATGAGTGAGGTTGCCTCATAGGATAACATCATCTCTCTGTTGCTCAAATTGGGAGGAAAAGCCAAGTCCAAATCATACGTTTGAAAGTGGAGTTGGCAACTTAACTCAGAGCTGAGAAGAGAAGGCCAACTCATGAGACTGCCAAGCCCGACCTCCATCTGAAGGTAGAAAGGAGTTGTTCGGCCTCCCGTAACCTCCTCCCCCCAGGCTCCGCAATCACCCCGCCTTTGCAGGAGCACTCACGTCTCTGGCGCTGGGTACAGGTGAGGCCCGGGATGAGGAGGGAAGAGCAGCCACGACAGAGAGTCCTCTTCACCGAAGGGTCCCTGGGGACGGATAAGGAAGATGGTCCCGGCGCCCGAGCTCCCTCTCCCGTTTTGCTGCGTCCCACCCGCCGCCAGGCCCCACGGCAGTCTCACCGCCGCAAGACCAGCCGCTTCGCGATGGTCCTCTCCGTGTGGCAGTAAAACCGTGCCAGAGCCTGGTTATCGGGGTCCTGTGCAAGGACACAGTGGGCGGCCTGCGGAAAGGGAGCAGTCACTCAGGGGCCTGCGGCACTGGGCCCGCTTCCCTGCGGCCCCTGTCGCTGACTCACCTGGTACAGGAAGTTAAGCCTCTGGAAAGCCTCACGGTCCTTCACCGGCCCCGCCATCTGCTCAGCGCGAGTGTCGCAAGACCGCCCACAGGCCCCGCCCCCACAACGCCCCCTGGGAAGTGTAGTCCCTCGGCCGCAAGCGCCACCCCGCGGCTGCACAGACATGTTTGTAAACCCTTGTCCTGCAATCCAAGCCCAGGGTCCCTGTTTAGGAGTTTCATATTTCTTCGTTTTCCTCAAATTTTATGTAGCACTAGGAAGACTGCAAAGCTTTAGTGAAACAGGGCAGGATCTTAAATTTGCTAAAAATTTTCAGGATAAAAGACTGGTCTCTTTATACAAATAGGTTGGGGTGTTGCTGATGTGCAATTTATACCCAGCCAGTCCTTCCACCTTATTCTCCTGAAGCCAAAGGAGAGAGAGGCCTGGAAGATCAACAGATCAAAGTAACAGAGGTTGTATAACCCAAATAAAGCTCTGGTACCAGTGGGGGTGAAAATGGAAAGGTCCATGAGCATGCTGGAGAGGAAAGAGCTGTCCTCAACACAGCTTCCTCCTACTTTACTACTTACCAAAGAAACACATTCCTGTTAGGCAGTGCTGGACACACAGTAGATGATCCCCACTTGCTTAGAGAATGGTTTCTAATTCCTGGTCCTAAATACAGCACACAAGCCTGTCTACAGCAACCTCTGTCCAAGACTTCATCTCACTCCCCACAGACATCCACTTCACACCCCTTCCTGTCTCCCATTTGTTCTGTCAAGAAACCTATGACTTACTATCAGTTCCTGAGGTCAGAAGCAGAGGCATGTCAGCTGGAGGGACAGAACATCAATGAACCCTGACACGGGAGGACAACGTAAGTCAAGACCTCTCCCCTGGGCTAGGCGCCCTTAGCTCAGTGGTTAGGGCCACATGCACTGGAGCTGCTGGATTCGAAAAGGCCTGGGCCTGCTAAAACAAACAAAAATAGCCTGGTGTTGTGGGGGTGCCTGTAGTCCCAGTTCCTAGGAAGGCTGAGGCAAGAGAATCGCTTGAGCCCAAGAATTTGAGGTTGCTATGAGCTATGACATGGCACTCTACTGAGGGCAACAAAGTGAGACTATCTCAAAAACAAAAACAAAAACCTTTCCCCTGGGGTCAGTCACAGTGGCTCACTCTTGTAACCCTAGCACTTGGGGAGACTGAGGTGGGCGGACTACTTGAGCTCAGGAGTTCTAGATCAGCCTGAGCCAGAGACCCTGTCTCTACAAATAGCCAGGGCATTGTGGTGGGTGCCTGTAGTCCCAGCTACTGAGGAGACTGAGGCAAGAGAATCACTTGAGCCCAGGAATTTGAGCTATGAGCTGTGATGCCATGGCAATCTATTGAGTGTAACAAAGTGAGACTGTCTCAAATTAAAGAAAAGAAAAACTAGCTGGTCATTGTGGCAGGCGTCTGTAGTCCTAGCTACTAGGGAAGCTGAGACAAGAGGATCTTGAGCCCATGTTGCTGTGAGCTAGGCTGATGCCACAGCACTACTCAGGGCAATAGGTTAGACTGTATCAAAAGTACAAAACCCAAAAAACCTCTCTCCTTTCTCAGATTCCCTGCTAGGGTAGGGCAGAGAACCAGTCCTCCAGCTCAGAGAAGGAAATGGCTGAAACTCTCTCTGGGACTAGTTTCACAAGGATCCTCACACTCAAATGAGAGATGAGTTAAAAATGTAGATGCCCAGGCCTACCCGAGACCTTGGACCTTAATCAATCACTGAAGGTGAGATATAGGAACGTGCATGTTTAACACCCAGTGATTCTTACACATCAACACAAGTGTATCACCAAATTACCACATGACACAGAGATCACTTCAGTGGATCCTTTGTTCCATATTATTTTTACCAACCAAAGTATCTTGCCACAAAGAACCACAGTCAAGGCACAAAGGTAAGAGGAGGAGAGTCTGGACAAAATCCTGTTGAGGTGGTAGGAGGAACTGAAATGCCCTCAATAAATTGCAGTTTCTTGTTTCAGTCTTCTGTGAAGATTGCCCAAAGAACAGATAATCCAAATAGTTTTAGTTTGGTTTGGCATGCATTGCTTTACCTTTTATGACAACATATGTACCCTAAAGTTATTTATTTTGGCCTAACATTAAAATGATTTACATTCTCTGAAAAGGGGAATGGTAAAGGGTGAGGGATGGCAACAAACACACAAAAGTCTGGCTCTTGTAACCAACAGTTCTAGGCCAGATTCACACAGGCCAAAAGAAGTTGCCTTTCTGGCCCTTCAGTACACACACCATCCTCTTCTACCCTGTCCTCAGGGTAAGAAAAACTACATTACTTTTTTTCCATTCTGGCTCAGGCACCTTGGCCAGGTAACAAGACTGACAACTTGAGAGTAGCTACTTGGTAACAATCTTTAAGGCCAGGGCTTTGGACAGAAATACCTTTCTCTTTCCTCTAATCCCTGGCCCTCCTTTCCAAGTTTCCTTGGGGAAACAGCGAAAAGGTGGATGTGGCTTGCAGGACCTCTTCCTCCTTGCCTCTGACTGACCTCTTGGAGACAACCAACTATAAGAAGGCAGGCAATCAGCCAACTCTGCTGATGGCTGAGGCAGGGACTTGAGTTCTCCTCTTTCTTCTCACCCTCTCCTTTTCCCCACACTCCTACCCCTGGCAAATCCCACTCATAAGGGCAAACTTACCCTGGGAATAGAAGACCAAAGAAACCCCACTCCCCTTCATTGGTCTCTAAGAATCTGTTCCTTTATCCCCCATTCCCTGACCTTCCTTGTTTTAACCTTTTTAATGCCCAATCTCTGCCCTCAGAAAAACTCAACTTTTAGACCCATGAAGGCAACTGTCATTCATCTTTCTTCAAATTTAGAGGTACACAGACCCCTGTGATCTACCTGAAGAAACAAGACTATTTTGAGTCAAATAATCCCCCGAAAGGATGTGCAGGGATTTCCGTTTCCTCCTCCAGTTTGAGCAAGTCAGAATCTCTGACAGATTTTTTTTGTTTCTGGAAAAGCTTCTCCTTCCTTCCCAACCCATCCTTATGCAATAGAAACCTGATGGACTTCATGGGAGACAATCCCCTGGGAACCAGCTCCCCACCCTGACAGTTAGGAGGGAAGACACTGCTATCCTCTCTCCTCACAGCCCAGTCCTAACGACTTCACACAAACCATCCTAGAAACCGAGGTGCTTCTCCAAGACGATTCGGGACTGGAACCAGGCAGTCATGAAGACGTTCCAGCAGGACACAGGAAGGAAGGCCCCATAGCACTTGACCCTGCCTCACCCCAGTTATTCCCATGTCCCATCCTGTCACTCCCAATCTGTTGGGGGTCTGATGGTAAGTGGTGCAGCATTCTTCCGACCAGCCCGGATGCCTGGGTAGAAGAGGGGCCAAAGTTTCTCCGTAAAAGTATCAGTGAAAGTATAGATATGAGAACGATCTGTGACATTGTAAAAAGACACTGTGCCGGCCTCATAGTCAAGGAATATGCCTACCCGTTTGGGTTTCACTTTGATGTGCAAAGGGGTAAAAGGTGTGGTGGTGGCTGCATATTTGTCCCCGTTCCACAGCCGCACCCGCCAATAGCCAGTCTCAGGGAGTGGAGTCAGCTCGCCCTTTCGGCTCACAGAGTCCCGGCACACACCCACTGCCCAGTGGGTCTTGTCACCCACTTCTACCTCCCAGTAGTGTCGACCTGAAGTGAAACCCTCAGTAGCCAGGACGCAAGGGTAATAAGTGAAACGCCTTGGTGTGTCAGGGAGATCTCGGAGTCTTGTCTCCACGAACTTGACGCTCTTACGATCCTCTGACAGGACTAGGTTAGGATGAGCCGTCTCAGGATCCAGGGTCACATCCGCTGGCGGGAGAAGCCAGAGTGGGGAGCTAGATGAGGATGGGAATAGCTGAACACCCCTGCCTTACTCTTCCATTCTGCTGTTAGAGAACCTGGTCACTTAAAGGTCTCCAGAACACCATGGTTTGATTAACTTTCTCAATCCACAGTGTCACCTCAAGGAGGGGAAGGAACAATGGCTCATTTTGCACCCTGACCCTAAAATGAACAGATAATAATCTTCATTCTATATGGGCTAACAGTATAGGTTCCTGCCCGGTCCTCTCTCCATTTCCCTCTGACATCATTTATCTGACTGTGGGAAAAAGTACAAGGTAAAATGTGAAGGCCAGAAAGAATGAAAAGTATTCAGAAGTACACAGAACAAGAGAGCAAATGGTCTAGGTCATGTGTCTGTTTTCCTATAACAGGTTTGCTTTATGACTATTTTTCCTGCATGTTAATATTAATTACACTCCCTTTTACTTCTAAGATTGTCCTAGTATAGATTGTAAATTATATGGTCATTTTACCTGATGATGTAGGCAAATTGTTTTACCTTTCTGGGTCTCTAGAAAAGTGTGGACCTAAGAATAGATGACACCTAACACTTCTCATTCTGAGTTGTGTGACTCAGGGTCAGAATGAAAGCCAAATAAAGGGGTAGGTATAGGTGTGGGCAAGAAAACTGAGAGAACGGATAACTGAAGCCCATATAAGACAGGACCTAAAGGCATTCTTCTCTCTAGTGATTCCCTCTGCTCATTTCCTTTTGGGAACAAACTCACCAATTAGCTGTTTAAGGATTTTCCTTAGGGCAAAGTACTGTCGGGGAAAGCTGCTGAAGTTCTTTTCCAACTCTATGGATACTGAAGTTACTTCCATGGTCTTCACCTTCTCACATCTAGGAGGAACAGAGAGAGAAAGAGAGAGAGAGAGAGGAAGAAAGGGCAGGGTCAGGGGGAAGCTACAGTCAAGTGAGTATTCAGATGTTGTCTTTAGGGAGAAACTAAAATTATCCTTCTTCCCACTTTCTCCCTCCTCCCTGAAATCAGTTCACCTATTTTTTTATTTTTATTTTTGTAGAGACAGAGTCTCACCCTGGGTAGAGTGCCGAGGCATCACACAGCTCACAGCAACCTCCAACTCCCGGGCCAGGCGATTCTCCTGTCTCAGCCTCCCGAGTAGCTATTGTTTTATTAATCTAATAAAGCCATATGGATCCCCTTGACAGACCCTATCTTGAAAATGAGCCTTAGAACTTTCTAGGGTATTTTTTAATATTGCATGCAAATGGGAAGTCACCCTCCCTGTTCTTCTAACTCCTTTCTCCTACTATCTTGTTCAGACACAATGCCACCCATAGGGTACAAACAGACCCTGATTCTACCTTATCATTTTCTCTCTCATCATTCTCAAGAAGTCTTGATGATCAAAGGGGAAAAGGTATTAAATTACTACTCCCAATAATTTGTTCTCTCCCTAGCTTCATGGGTGCAATAAACCTTTACCCATACCCTGGCTTCGCATGACTTTCCTATCTTTATTCTCTCCTTACAATACTCCTCATCTCTAAGCCAATACCTGTATCACTCAAAGAGATACAATTATCACTTACTTTTCCAGGGTACTTTTGACATCCTAGAAGGAAGGAGAAAAGAAAGCAATATTGGTCCTGATATTCAATGGTCGTGAAGGCAAAAGGTTCCCCCTCCTCCCAAAAGTTCCAGATCTATAAAATAGGCACAAGGCAAATTGTAGGTCACAATGCAAGAGGAAGAGCTCCAGAGGGATCTGAGTGCATCTCTCCCAACCAAATCCCCACTTTCAACTTTTGGACCTCATGAAGCTTGGTAATTTTTATTACTTCTAAATGGTTTCTTATGCTTTTGTCTTGCTCCTCAAGGATACTGGGAGCTCCCTGAAAGGGACAGGATTGTCTGCTCTTTACTCTGTCCCCCAAGTACCTACCACATACCTCAGTTTCCTTTAGGATCAGTATAGATAGTTCCAGACTGGTGACATAGAACAAATCACATTTTCCTGTTGTGGTTTGGTATCCCCTGTCTGGCATCGGTTAATAAACGTCAATAACTGTGTGCCAATCCTGATTTGAGAATACTTGGGGTCCAGAAGACAAAGAAGACAAATCTCTGTCCCACAAGGATTTCCCAGTTTAATGTGGAAGGCAGAACACACATACACAAAAGGACACAAGAATAAATACCAAGCAATACATAACATTCAAATAAATGTACAATGAAACCTCACTGATTCAAATGCTGATAATCTGATCTTTAAGAAATGTTTTCTACAGCCTTGCTAAAACCATTGATTTGCTTAAGAAAACAAATTATTTCAAACATTTTAGAGGTATTATTTACATATCAAAAGCAAATAATATGATTTACACATAATTTCAAGTACAGGCATACCTTGTTTTATTGCACTGCCCTTTATTGTGCTTTGTAGATACTGCATGTTTTACAATCAGGTTTGTGGCAACCCTCTGTCTAGTATGTCTGTCAGCACCATTTGCTCAATAGCATGTATTCACTTTGTATCTCTGTGTCACATTTTGGTGATTCTTGCAATATTTCAAACTTTTTCATTATTATTGTATTTGTTATGATACTCCGTGATCAGTGATCTTTGATGTTACTATTGTAGAACACTATTGTTATGGTGTGCCATGAAAAATGCCCATGTAAGATGATGAACCTAATCAATAAATGTGTATGTTCTGACTAATCCACCAATTGGCCATTCTTCCATCTCTCTCCTCCTCCTCAGACCTCCCAATTCCCTGAGACACACCATATTGAAGTTAGACCAGTTAATTATCCCATAATAGCTTCTAAGTGTTCAAGTGAAAGGAACAGTGATATGTCTCTTGCTTTAAATCAAAACCTAGAATTGATTAAGCTTATTAGTGAGGAAGGCATTTTGAAAGCTAAGATAGGCTGAAAGGTATGTAATTCTTGTGCTAAGTAGCCAAGCTGTGAATGCAAAAAAAAAACTTCTTGAAGGAAATTAAAAGTGCTACTCCAGTGAAAACATAAATGATAAGGAAACCAGTCTTATTGCTGATATGGAGGAAGTTTCAGTGGTTTGGATAAAAGATAAAATCAGTCACAACATTCTCTTAAGCTAAAGCTTAATCCAGAGCAAGGCTTAACTCTCTTTAATTCTATGAAGGCTGAGAGAGGGTGAGGAAGCTGCAGAAGAAAAGTTTGAAATTGGCAGAAGCTGATTCATGAAGTTTCAGAAAAGAAGCCATCTTCATAACATAAAAGTACAAAGCAAAGTAACAAGTTTGATACAGAAGCAACATATTATTCACAAGATAGAGCTAAGATCATTGATGAAAGTGGGTACAATAAACAACAGATTTTCAATGAAGACAAAATAGCCTTATAGTGGAAGAAGATGCCACCTAAGACTTTCATAGCTAGAAAGGAGAAGTCAATGCCTGGCTTCAAAGCTTCAAAGGACAGATGACTCTCTTATTAGGGGACTTTAAGATGAAGCCAATGCCCATTTACCATTCCAAAATTCTAGGGCCTTTAAGAATTATGCTAAATCTACTCTGCCTGTGTTCTAGAAGTGGAGCAACAAAGACTAGATTATAGCACATCTTTAAAGCATGGTTTACTGATTATTTTAAGCCCACTGTTGAGACCCACTGCTCAGGAAAAAAAGGATTCCTTTCAAAATATTACTGCTCATTGATAGTGCACCTAGTCAGTTACTCAAGAGCTCTGACAGAGATGTGTAAGACTGATGTTGTTTTCATGCTTAACACAATATCCATCCTACAACTTATAGATTAAAAAGTAATTTTGATTTTTGAATCTTATATAAGAAATATACGGTAGAACCTCTGTAAGTTGACCACCTGAGGAAATGTAACAAACTGGCCAACATATGGAGGTGGTCAGCATAAGGAACTAGGCCTGCTGTACTGATACATACATGTGATGCACGTCCAGTCTATGAAATTAGGTCAACCTAAAGAGGAGGTCAATGTAGGGAGGTGGTCAACTATGAAGGTTCTACTGTATTTTGCAAGACTGCCAAAGATAGTGATTCCTCCCATGGATCTGGGAAAAGTAAATAAAAACCCTTTTGGAAAGGGTTTACCATTCTAGATGCCATACGAACATTATTGATTCATGGGAGGAGGTAAAAATATCAACATTAACTGGAATTAGGAAGAAGTTGATTCCAGCCTCACTGATGACTTCGAAGGGTTGAACACTTCAGTGGAGGAAGTACCGTAACTATACATGTGGTGGAAACAGCAAGAGAACTAGAATTAGAAGTGGAGCCTAGAGACATGACTGAATTGTTTCTTATTTTGAAAGATGTTCTACTGTAGGTAAAATGCTATTAAATATCATGTTATAAAAAAATCTTTTGTGAAAGCAAGAATCAACTGACGCAGCGAACTTCATTGTCTTGTTTTAAGAAATTGCCACAGCCACCCCAACCTTCAGCAACCACCACCCTGATAAAATAGCAGCCATTAACAATGAGGCAAGACTCTCTATCAGCAAGAAGATTACAACTCCACTAGGAAATCGAAAATTCATGTGACTTGCTTTATTGCATTATTTGCTTTATTGTAATGGTCTGGAACTGAATCCACAATATCTCTGAAGTATGCCTGTGTCCTTTAAACTATGTTTCTATTCTTTTTTAGCACTAGATTAGACTTAAAAGTAATGGCAACTACATTTACAAAAATTTTAATGCATAGTTTTTTACTAATTCAGACTAGACTTCCTTCCTGTCAAAAGAGTGAATTTTTTCTTTGGTACAGAGTAAGCACATAATTGCTGACAAGACATAAGAACACAAAAATGATCAGAAGGGGAGAGGAGAAATCAGAACAGCCTTTCTGTAGTGTAGAAAATGATCCTTTGAGTATCTCTAGAATAACAGAACTGGATTTAGGGAAGCAGAGCAGAAGAGTGAGCTTCCCCAGCTGACAGAATAGCATGTGTAAAGCTATACTGTGCTTGACCTGAGGGGCTATGTGGGGGCAAAGGTCGAACCTTAAGCATCTCGAAGCCCGACTGTAAGCACTTGCCCTCCACCTCGGCAGCCAAGTGGGCCAGGTCCCGGCGCTTGTCCCCAAGGTGAGCAGCATTTTCTCGGAGCCGCTGTAGAATGTCCTGTTCTTCTTCTTCTAGTCGTGAAAGCAACACCTGCTGCTCTTCATCTAGTCTCCTATGAAGCTCTTCAAACTCCCTTAAGATCTGTTGTCGGCGACTCTCCACTAGTCTCTGAGAGAAGAGGGAGGATGTTCTACCAGCAGGCTCAGTGAAGCAAAAGGGAGCCTTTCCCCTATCCACCATGTCTATAAATTAACAGAATTCCAATTCCACTGAAAATAGTTTAATAGGGCTCGGCGCCTGTGGCTCAATCGGCTAAGGCGCCAGCCATGTACACCTAAGGTGGTGGGTTCGAATCCCCAGCCTGGGCCCGCCAAACAACAATGATGGCTGCAACCAAAACATGGCCGGGTGTTGTGGCAGGCGCCTGTGGTCCCAGCTACTTGGGAGGTGGAGGCAGGAGACTCGCTTGAGCCCAGGAGTTGGAGGTTGCTATGAGCTGTGATGCCATGGCACTCTACCCAGGGGGATAGCTTGAGGCTCCGTCTCAA
>CAUYQV010084958.1:0-51736 GCA_963574575.1 Galagoides demidoff | reverse complement strand
AATTTGTAAATTGCTTTGGGTAATATGGACATTTTAACAATGTTGATTCTTCCCAGCCATGAGCATGGTATGTTTTTCCATTTGTTAACATCTTCAGCTATTTCTTTTCTCAGAGTTTCATAATTCTCTTTATAGAGATCTTTCCATGTCCTTTGTTAGGTAAATTCCCAAATATTTCATCTTTTTTGGCACAACTGTAAAGGGAATAGAGTCCTTGACTGTTTTTTTTTGGCTTGGCTATTATTGGTATATATAAAAGCTACAGCTTTGTGAGTATTTGTTTTGTATCCTGAGACACTACTGTATTACTTGATCACTTCTAAGAGTTTTGTGGTTGAGTCCTTGGGGTTTTCCAGGTATAAAATCATATCTTCTCCAAAGAGAGAAAGTTTGATCTCCTTTGACCCTGTTTGTATACCCTTGATCGCCTTCTCTTGCCTGATTGTGATGGCTAAGACTTCTATTACAATGTTAAAATGCAGTGGAGACAATGGGTAAGCTTGCCTGGTTCCTGATCTGACTGGAAATGTTTTCAATTTAACTCCATTCAACATGATATTGGCTGTGGGTTTGCTGTAGATGGCCTCTATCAGTTTAAAAAAAGTCCCTTCTATACCTCTTTTCTTCAGTGTTCTGATCATGAAAGGATGCTGGATATCATCAAAAGCTTTTTCTGCATCCATTGAGAGAATCATATGGTCTTTGTTTTTTAGTTTGTTTATGTGATGTATTATATTTATAGATTTACATATATTGAACAAACCTTGAGACCCTGGGATAAAACCAACTTGGTCATGGTGTATAATTCATTTGATATGTTGCTGGATTCTGTTCGGAAGGATCCTATTGAATATTTTTGCATCAATATTTATTAGAGATACTGATCTATAATTTTCTTTTCTTGTTGGGTCTTTTCCTGGTTTGGGGATCAGGATGATATTTGCTTAATTGAATGTGTTGGGAAGTATGCCTTCTTTTTCTATGTTCTGGAAAAGGTTAAGTAATATAGGTACTAATTCCTCTTTAAATGTTTGGTAAAATTCTGATGTGAAGCCATCTGGTCCTGGACTCTTCTTCTCGCTCTCTCTCTCTCTCTTTTTTTTTTTTTTTTTTGCAGTTTTTGGCTGGGGCTAGGTTTGAACCTGTCACCTCTGGCATATGGGGCCAGCACCCTACTCCTTTGAGCCATAGGTGCTGCTCCCCGTCTCTTCTTTTTTGGGAGATTTCATATAGTTGATTCTATTTCAGTACTTGATATAGGTTTCTTCAGCATTTCCAATTCTTTCTGATTAAGTCTAGGAAGTTGGCGTGCTTCCAAATATTGGTCAATTTCTTTCAGATTTTCATATTTCTGAGAATAAAGTTTTTTGTAGTATTCATTAAGGATTTTTTTGAATTTCTGAGGTGTCTGTTGGTATTTCACCTTTGTCATTTCTCATCGATGATATTAGGGTCTTTAATTTCCTATTTTTGGTTAGGTTGGCCAAAAGCTTATCAATTTTGTTGAATTTTTCAAAGCACTATTTGTTTCAGTGACCTTTTGAATAATTCTATTGTTTTCAATTTCATTTAATTCTGCTCTAATTTTACTTATTTCTTTTCTTTTGCTGGGTTTGGGATTGGAATGTTCTGCCTTTTCCAGTTGCTTAAAATGCCGCATTAAGTTATTAACTTCCTTTCTTTCTGTTCCCTTGAGGAAGGATTGCAACACTATAAATATCCCTCCTAGTACTGCCTTTGCAGTGTCCTACAGGTTCTGATAATTCTTGACTTCATTATTGTTTTATTCCAAAAAATTGGCAATTTCCTTCTTAATCTCATCCTTGAGTCAGCTATCTTTCAGCATAAAGTTATTTAGTTTCCATGTATTTGTATGAGTATGCAGATACCTGTTATTGGTGAGGTCAACTTTTATTGCATGATGATCTGAGAAAATACAAGGAATAATTTCTATTCTTTTAAATTTGCTAAAGTTAGACTTGTGACCTAAGATGTGATCAATTTTGGATGTTCCATGGGCTCATGAGAAGAATGTGTATTCAGTTTTGCTAGGATGAAATGTTCTGTAGATGTCTGTTAAACCCAATTATTGAATGGTTAAGTTTAAGTCTAAAATTAATTGCTTAGTTTCTTATTGGAGTATCTATCCAGCACTGACAAAGGGGTGATAAAATCTTCTACTATTATGGTACTGGAGGAAATCAAGTTGCTCATGTCTGTTAGAGTCGCTCTTATAAATTGGGGCTCATTCTGGTTGGGTGCATAAATGTTAATAGTTGAAATCTCATTGTGTTGAGTTTTACCCTTAACAAATAAGAAGTGACCATCTTTATCTTTCTTTAGTTTTGTTGGTTTAAAGCCTATTGTATCTGAGAATAAAATTGCAACACCTGCTTTTTTCTGATTTCCATTTGCCTGAATTATATATGTCCATCCCTTCACCCCAAGTCTATGTTTATCTATCAAGTAAGATGAGATTCTTGTATGCGGCAGATATCTGGCCTGAGTTTTTGTATTTAGTCCGTCAACCTGTGCCTATTTAGAGACGATTTAAGCCATTCACATTAATTGAGATTATTGATAAGCCTCATAGAATTTTGGGTATGGAGTTTTTAGAAAGTCCAGTGGACATTTTTAATCCTTTCACCACTGTGGAAGTTAGAATTTGATCAAAAGTTTCTGAGTGAGTTTACTTTGGTGGTAGACCATTGTGCTGGTCATTGTGGAGGATAGGTCTGAGAAATCTTGGAGAGCTGGTTTAGTTATGGCAAATTTCTTCAACATGTGAATGTCATTAAAGTATTTAATTTCTCCATCATAAATGAAACTCAGTTTAGTTGGATACAGATCATGGGTTGAAAGTTACTTTGTTTTAGATTAAAAGTCGATGACTATCCTCTTCTAGCTTGAAAAGTTGCAGCAGAGAGATCTGCAGTTGTTCTAATATTCTTCCCCTTGTAAGGTATGGTTTTTTTTTTTTTTTAATGTTTGGCTGCTTGCAGAATTTTCTCCTTCATTTTAACTTTGGTGAAGTTACTTATAATGTAATTATTTAATATAATTTAATGGGAGATATTTTATTTGGATTGAGTCATGCTGGGGTTCTGCAACTGTCTGATATCTGAATTTAAGAATCTCTTGCCATGTTTGCAAAGTTCTCCTCAATTATCTCTTGGAGTAGAGCATCTGGGGCTTGTGAAGCAACCTCATCACCTTCAGGAATTCCTATAAGGAGAATATTAGGTTTTTTGGAATTACCCTGCAGCTCTTTGAGAGAATGATCTATTTTTGCTATCCACTTCTCTTCCTCTTTGAGCATTTGGGAGCATTCAAAGTTGTTGTCTTCAATGTCAGATATCATTTCTTTTGCCTGCTCCATTCTGTTACTGAGGTATTCTACTATATTTCTCAGATCTTTGAGACCTGCAAGTTCTTGCCTTAATGCGTCAAAATCTTTGGCAATTTTGTCTTTGAATTCACTGAATTCTTGAGACAACTTTTGAATTGCTCCTTGAATTTCTATTACCAACTTTACCTCCATTATGTTAATCTTATTTGCAATCCAAATTCTGAATTCAATTTCTGACATCTCAGCCATTTGTTTATAAATGGGACCTTTTGTTGTGTCTGCTGTCATTCGTTGGGGGAGTTGATCTACTCTGATTATTCATGTTGCCAGCGTTTTTCCACTGATTCCACCCCATGATTATTTTCCATCATTTGGCTAGAGAAGCTGGTAAGGTGAAATTGAACTGAGGGCTCCTGAAGTTGTAGTTAACCAGCCCTTTACCAAAGAACTGGGACTGGTGATGGCGGCTTTTCCTGTAGAGTTTTACAAAGGTCCCATGCAGTACTACAGCCTGAAACTCTGGGGACCTGCTTGGTTTGATTGGGCCAGATGGCTCTGACCTATATTCAGCTAGTCTCTGTCCAATCCTAGTGAATCAGTGGCTTTGGGCTAAAATTTCAGCTGTGGAGATATGTAAGCAATTAAGATACCTCGCCCCCTGGCAGGAGACAACTGGAAGAGAAGATTCCCACAATCCCAGAACAACACAACCAGGGTACAACTTTGGTGGGTCCCTGGGTGATTGGCCCAGGTCAAGAGTTCCAAACCATTTGTCCTGGTCAGGTGGCACCAATCAAGTAGGAGTGTTCAAAAGATCTACAGTATCTAGGCAGCCAGTGTCCACTGGCAGCTTGAGTATAGCTCTCTCTGGTCCTCTGTGGATTCAGAAAGGCCCACCCAGCAAAATAGCCTGGGGGGCTGGTGCCTCCTTCCCCACCCTGCACCTCCGTCACACCCAGGCACTGATAGCCCCAAGGGGCTGTGGCTCAGTTCCCTCCAATGAGCAAATGTACCATGGATTTGGGCCTGCCAGAGTCAGAGGGAAGTCAATGCCTCATCACCCAAGCGACCGCACTCTGCCACCACCTGGCTGGGGGAGTTGAAGTCTGATTGTCTCTGCTCAATGGAAACTGGGGAATGTTTCACCTGAGCTCGTTCTAAACCAGAGGTTAACAAAGCAGCAAATGTTTTTTACTCTCAGAGACCATACCTCTGTCCCAGCCACTCCGCTCCTCTGGTATCCCTGTAGGGCGAGATCTAGCTCCCTCCCGTAGTCCACAGAATTGGGGAGGTGTCTCTCTGAAATTTAACCCCAGTGGGATCACTCTATTAATGCTGCTGCTAGGTGGGAACTGTTTCCACTTGAGTTCCCATGCCTCAGCAATTCCTAAGCCTCCACCTGTTGTTTAGAGACCCAAGCCTCCACTTGCTGCTGAGTTGCTCTTTCTCAGAGCCAAGCCAGACACCTTCCCCCTGTGCCTTTCTGCACTGCTACCAGATTTACAGTTACAGTGTAGCTGCGCTACCTCAGACCATGCAATGCCCAGTCTTAATGAAGGACCGTGAATGTTCCAGTCTCTGCAAGGGTTGGGCTTCTAGACTGCCAGGCCAGGGGGAAGGGTGGACTGAGAGTTCAAAGTTGCAGGGAAAATATTTGTTCAACCTTCATGCCAGACAAGAGAATGCCCAAGCTCATAGCAGAGACTCTTTAGAGAAGGAGTGCCAGCTCCCAGCAACTCACTCCTGTGGAGTGAGAGAAGATTTCAGTTCACTGCTCACTAGTAGAGATCTCACAGAAAGCAAGCAAGCAACTCTCTTGGGGGAGAGGATGAACACATGTTCTCTTTGGGGTGGGTTCCATACCTGAAATTTGTTTCCTTGGAGTTGCAGCTTGCCTCAGCAGAGAATATGTGCAATTATCAATCTCTTCACTCAGCTTGGCTCCCAACCTTCAAATTTGTTGGGTTCTTTCTGGCTGTTATCTCTCCCTCTGGATGGGAGCTTCTGTTCAAAGCTGGCTACAGTTGGCTATCATCCCCCACTCCCCTTTGCTCTTGTTGTATGTAAAATTTGGAGTTAGGGAAAATAGCCAATCTGAGGTTTTAGCAGAACACAAGGCACTTTGATACTAAATTAACAAACAAACAAACAAAGAAATAACCAGACAGACAAACACACAAACAGTCAAAAACAAAAACAAACAAAAAAAACCTTGAATAGCCTGATGTAAGCACTCTCAGCAACCATAAGAGGAAGGGGAGGGCTTGGCAGCATTAGTCCAGTGGCCAGGGCACCCACCACACTTCATCAGAGCTGGTAGGCTCAAACCCAGCCCAGGGCCTGCCAAACAACAATAACAAACACAACCAAAAAAACAGCCAGGTGCTGTGATGGGTGCCTACAGCCCCAAGCCACATGGGAGGCTGAGGCAAGGGAACTCCTCAGCTTAAGAGAGTTAGAGGTTGCCATGAGCTATTACACCACAGCACTCCACTGAGGGTGACATAGCGAGGTTGTCTAAAAGAAAAGAAAAAAAAAAGGGAAGCAGAGAAATAAAATAATTGTAATTTTAAATAAATTTTAACAATAAGTCCTACAAGAAAGAAAAAAGGAAAAAAAAAGCCAAAAGAATGAGCAAAGAGAGAAAAAAGGTGACAAACATATATATATATATATATAATGAGACTGTATATATACGCCATAGGGATTAACTTTTGTGGGAATATATTTATGTTGCAATATGCTTTCTGGACACCAGGTGGCGCCCTGAGCAGTTCCAACACTTAAATTGTTCTTCGTGTTTGCCTGAATACCCACTTGGCTCCTAGACCCTGCTGAACTACTGAGTCCACGGATCTCAAAAAATCTTCACAGACAGGGTCACAAATTCTCCCTTCCTGGCCCAATTCTGAGTGTAGGACAACTGTCTTCGGGTGAGACTCAAGTTGCCTTGCCTGGCCCCTGCGGAAAGGTACCTGTGGCGACCATTCCAAAACAATAGCCTCTTCCTATCTGAGATCTTTCCCATCTGAGTGCCTGTCCCTCAGCCTATCCGCAGTGGTTCCGCACCAAATGGCACCCAACTCTGGCTACCTAATTCCTCTCAGGAGTCCACATTTCACCAATTTTTCCACACAATACCTACTTTCCCCACAAACTGTGAACTGCAGTCCTCCATGGTGGGGCTGGTTGAGCCACTGCTGCCTACAACCACTGCAGCCACAGGGCAGAACCTTTCCCTGCAGTCTCCGCAGCCCTGGGTCCAGCAATCCACCACCTTGCTGCACACCCCAAACTGCCACTCCACACCAATATGCCCCACTGGGAATGATCTAGCCCACTCACTCTCACCTGTTGTTCCAGGAGAGCTGAGCTAAATGTCCTGCCTGTCTTCCATCATGCTCCGCGTCAATCTATGCATTCTTTATACTTTCTACTGTGGACATGTATGTTAATGTAGTTTTAAATTTTTTTTATTATACTAATGATGTTTGTAATGGTTTCTTAAGTGGAACTTGAATAGTATTGAAAGTGCCAATTATTATTTTCTTTTATACCTTGTATTCTTCTGATTTTTCAGTGACAAATGTGGTTCACTGCTTTAAGTTATAACCATTTAGATATTACATTTTTATTATGGTTAAGAGACAGCCCTTAAAAAAACTTTTAATTAATTACCTGAGGGAGTCCTATCTCTTCTGTTCTGCATCCAAAATTGCAAATATAAAATGCAGAGAAATTTTCTTGCAAAGGGAAGAGGAATTTTCATCCTAAATAGCAAATTGCTTTGATATATACTCATTGGCAAATGAAAAAAAAAATTAGAATGAGGAGATATGAATAGGTAATACAGATAATTTGTTAGTATTTTTACTAGCTAGTAATGTGAGAATAGTAATTTAAGGCTTTTCTTTTAACTAGCCATCTCAAGGATAATAAACCATAATTTTTGAAAGAAAGAAAAAATTTTATTTATCACTCTATCTACTTATCATGATGTATCATCTACTTATCTCCTAGGCCAATCAGGGTCTTGTCAGGAAAACAGAAACTGCATTTAGAATTTTAAACAAAGAGGATTTAATTAGGGAATTATGTACACATGTATTATAAGATCCAAAGAGTAAGAAGGGGAAGTTCTAGCATCTTAGAAATTTATAACTGGAAGAAGGAACATCTAACATTAGAAAAGAGGGCAGGAGTGTAGGTCTTTAGGGAGAGGCCAGGCCAAGTAAGTGCTTGGAGCTCCCAGTGCTTTCACTCAGCAGCTCTTCAGACTGCTGGGAGGGTGAGGTCTAGACTCTCTGGCACCACTGAGGGCAGGAGGCAGAAGGATGTTTCCATTGCTGAAGAAGTCTGACATGCTGACCAGTGTGCTGCTGTGACAATAATGCTGGGGTAAACCTGGCAACTCCTTATCCTTTTCTCCTTCTTTTGAAGATCTTTAAAATAATAATAATAAATAAAGTCTAGACAGAAAACCAGAAGGGTTAGGTGATGGAAAATATAATTTATAGAGAATGAGTTCCAGCCTCCCAGAGCCAAGTGTAGACAATGAACTTGAAGCAGAGAGACAATAGAAGACTTGTTTTTTGTTTTTTTTTTCTTCTTCTTCTTTTTTGCAGTTTTTGGCCGGGACTGGGTTTGAACCCACTACATCCGGGGTATAAGCCCGGCACCCTACTCCTTTGAGCCACAGGCACTGCCCTGTTTTTTTCCTTAATTTTCTGCTTAGCTCAGATTTGTTTCCCCAACAGCTTCCACTGAGATTTCTATCAGATGTCTCAAATATAATGTATCTAAAAACTGAACAATTGATTTTGTCCCTCACCCCCAAACATGCTTTTCTCACATCAGTAAACAGAATTACCATCTATCCACCTGCATCAAAATCTAGTTGTCGTTCTTGCCACCTCTCATTCTCACATCCCAAATCTAATCCACCAGGGAGTGCTGTCAGCGCTACCTATGGGGGACACCCTGAATCTAGTCACTTCTTCCACGGCTGGGCTGTGGTCTGAGTCTCAGCCACCATCGTTTCTCATAGAATATTTGAGCAATCAGTTGCTCTGAACATGAAAAATTTGTGTCCTTCTTTTTAACATTTTCTTTCTGTGGTGACATCTATTTTTTTTTTTTATATATATGCTTGCATGGCTGTGTCCTCCAGCTTCAATTTCAGTTCCAGAGAGAGGCTTTTCCTCACACTCTAGGCCAAAGTCTTCCCCCGGCTCCCTGTGACCCTCTATTCCTTTCTTGTCTACTCCATTACTCTTCTTAGTTTTCCTTGTAACCCTTGGCACTGTCTATAATCATTTTTATTATTATGCATATATTTATATTTCTCTTAGAAAGATAGCAACATTATAGAGCTTAGAGTGGACCAACAAGATATATCTATTTATCTATTAAAGACACAAGGCTACTTGGGTACTGAAGTCAAGGTAACTGTGTTAAAGCTTAGGAGTGATCTTATTAAAACACTGAGATTCATGGTAAGTAAAAAGGAATATTTTTATTAATAAATTGTTAAAGAAAAACAAGCTGATAAATATTCATAATAAATTGATAGAAAATTAGTTAAGCATTAATCTATGATTCATATATTTTAGATTTTAATTTCATTATTTTTTCAAGTGTTCAACACACTTTCAGTATTTCATTTTAGATTTGAGGAAGTATGTTGAGAGATGACTAAACCACTTGGGAGTTGAACATGTAAATGTAAACCAAGGAAGTGATAGCTCTGCCATACCTATTCTATTATAAGACATTTATATCAGTATTATGGCAACAAAAGTATATGACATAAACAAGGAGAGTTAATGGAGGTGACAGAAACTGTACAGGAGAGAAGGTAGAAGCAGAATCTGTCATTGGTTACAATTTTCACAGACCAAGTTCCTTTAGGGTTTTGCCAAATCTACTAGGAATCCTTTCCTAGTAGATATTGAGATTCCTGGGGAATACAGTAGGTGGTGCATGGGAGTGGTGCACTTTTGTGAGATGATGGAGCTTTTAAGTCTAGTTAATTTAAGATAATGTGGGGGTGAGGTGGAATGTGACAGGATTGGCTTAGAAACTAGTAGGAACATGGAGTCACTGGACCATTAATGCTTGAGGACTCTAAAGGTCAAAAGGAAAAAAAAAAAAAAGAATGAAAGCCTTGCTCATCTAAGAAGCACAGAAAGTAGGGATCAAATAAGTATTGCTTTTCTAAGGAAGACATGGGAATAGTTTTAGTTTCAGAAATATTGTCATGAATGTACAAAGAGTTTCCTAAAACTTGCCATTGGATAGTGCAAGGGCTTTGATAAGTTGTCTTAGAGGCATCTCTCTGACTGTGGCTGAAAAACAAATGCACAGAATCGCAATATAGGTGAGAAGGACTCTAACAGTCTCCAGCTCAGGCTTCTAAGTTTCATTTGCCCTTTGTGGGTTTTAAATCCTCAATTATTATTGCCCCTACCATTCCACGTAGTGGACACAGGACACCTTTTGTTCTCACAGGCATACTATTTGTCCTAAGTGTGGTTCACTTTGCTACAGGATAAAGGATCAGCAGGGAGATAAAAATGATATGCAAATATACAAACACGTTCTTACTTTTGAACAAAAGTGTCTGAATTTAACATTTGCGACTTATTGCCAAGACCATAGTCCTGCCCTATTCTATATGAAAGCCCAGGGAAATAAACATTTGATTATCAAACACAGAATTATCATCTAATGTTTCAATATTTATTGAATGCTTAATATATACATAAGTGCAGTGGAGAGTTCTCTAAATATGTAGCAGGATATAGGTGTTCAGATTTTTTTCTCTCCACCTTTTTGGTTGCTTTAGAAGAATACATTTTTCCCTTTACCTCAGTAGTTAATTTTATTAGAAGATTAAATAAAAGATTAAGACATAAGGGAATTTATTTTCCTTCATTCACATCCTAAATATTTAAGGGCCCCCGAAGCATTATTGTCATAGGATATGAGAAAAGAAAAAAGAGTTTGCTTGGGAATTAGGAAAGAGAAGAAGTTTGCAGAACAGAAGGAAGATAGGACATTTCTTTGGCAGAAGAAAATATTTTCTCACATTTACTTATAAAAGACTTGAAGGCAAGAAAAATATAAAGAAGAGGGTTCTACAAAGAGCATATTTTTTATTAACTGAATGAAGGGAAGTTTCCTAAGAAAGCTTGTTACCTGGGAAGAGCCAGATGTGAGGACTTGCAAATGATCCGCACAGAGTGACTGTTGGGTTTCCTGGCTTCACAGAGGAGCTGAGCCAGTGAGACTGCTCCACCTTCATTCACCTCAGCACACACCGAGCTTGGGCTGCAGCTACCTGGAATCTGCCCAGCAATTCGTACTATCATTTCTTGTGAGGACCTCACTGTTTCATAATTCAGGCTGCCCTGGGGTTTTTGCCCAGCAGCAGAAACAGCTGACCTTGTCTCAGAACTCACTTTGCTTCTGTCTGAGTATTTTACTGTTGCCACCCCCCCCCCATTTTGCCTACTACAAATCCTCAGGACCCTTGTAAGTAAAAAATCTGAGAGTTAAAAATTGTGCTCCATAGCCGTATTCCTTGAATATGATCACCTTGAATATAAAGGTGATCATAAAGGTGATCAATAAAATCACTTTGAGACTTTCTCAAGTGGAATAGAGGTTAAATATAGCTATAATACACTTTATTACCTCACTTAATATTAATAACTTACATGGGGTAAATTCAGTTCTTAGTAGTTATATACCCATTTTGAAGGCATATTTTATAGCAATATCAAGCCTTGAAAAGTCACACCCCTTGCGTGTCAGGGAATTATGTGGGGGATACTGTTAGCAACCTCAAACTCTTGCCTCAGCCTCCTGAGTAGCTGGGGCTACAGGTGCCTCCCAAATCCCAGTTCTTGATCATTTTTTTTTTTTATTTTGCTCCCATCCTCTCCCCTATCCTCCCGTTCTTTCTCTCCTCTCCTCTGCGCCTTCTTATTTTTCCTCCTCCCCTCTTCCTTTTTTTGGTGACTTCTTTTCTGTTTCTATAAGCACACTGAGTAAGGATAATCCTCACTTTTTAAAAAAAGCCCTCCCCAATGCATTCATGTTATCTCAGGTAGCTAATAATGGGAGTGACCCCACTTCATCAAGTAATCCTGACCTTACATCCATTGATTGGTGTTCTTACCAGAAAAGAATATAGATATCTTAAATATATTATAAATATGCTTCAATGTAAAAATTATATAATTTTTTCTTGGGAGTATGCTTTATCATGACAGTCTAGCTTGTTTAAGGCTAGGTGCCTATTGTAAATAGCTAAAGCAGGAGATGGGAGAGTTAAGATAAAGGCAAAAACAAAAACAAAACAAAACCCCAAACTCAAAAGCTTAGAGACTCAAAAGTCAGAGAATGGTCTTAAATGGCTGGCCTACCTTCCTCCTAAATTGACTTTTTAACTTACCATCCTGCCAATTAGAAACCTAATCTCATTTAATCAGATTTAAATGTTCTTTGTGAAAACTGTTTCATCTCATGAATTGATAGTCGACTTCAGTCTTTCAGAATTCTGAGTTTTAATGCATATTCCATAAGAATCACAGAATTTGTAACATGTTTTGGTATTTTATATATAGCCATCATAATATGTGGCTAAGAATAATGTAATTAGTTTTTAGCTATGTCTTATACCTCTTTAAATTGCATTTAAGTTGGGCAGTAGAGCCAGCCAGAGCCATGGTCTCCCCATAAAAATCAATCAATACTGAAACATTCATTTAAATATACCTACCTTACTAGTAAAACAGAAAGAGATAAGATGAACATGGAAGTATTTGTTAGCATTGCTAGTGAACAATAATATACTGGTTTTATTTACTGTTGTCTATATGGTGTTGAATTTGTGTGTAAAATATGGCTATGAAACTAGATTAAAATAGAGCTGGATCAAACAGCATGTATGTGACTTTGAGGGGACTTGCCTCCCAAGTGGCACATTGTTGGTTTAAATCAGTGAAGGGGAGCTCTAGATCTTGGTACCCACTTGTATTATTTATTTGTAAATGATAGTGCTGGTGGTCAAGTGAACATCTCACCATTCATCAGTTAATATACTTGGTCTCATTTTCCTTATGTCATACATAATTGTTTATAAATCATCCCCTATGTTTCTCTTGGATCACATTCTAGATACAATTCACATTGCATGAAAATGTTTACTTTTTAACCATTCAATACTTCACGGTTAATTACTGGTAAGTTCCTGTTAAGCCAGCAGAAGAGAAAAAATGTAATTTTTGTTTGCCAGTAAAAAATCTAGAATTTTATTTCTTAGTGTAAAATTGTCAATATCTCTGAAGCAGTAGAGTTTTACTGAAGAAATTTAAAAGTGACTATATTAAAATAATGTAAGGAATAATGCAGGAACTGTGATAAAAATCTGTTTTTTACAGAAGTATAGACAAAACTAAAAATGAACCAGCCATTGTTCCCTAACTTGTCTTCCAGTAATTCTTTACTACTGTGATTACTTACTGCTTCAGGGTTGTGTATCTTTCACAGGGGTAAGATTTGTGACTTCTCCTTTGCTTCTACAGAGGATATCACTGTTGTAAAACCTACAACTTATCTTGAGGTATCTTCCAGAATATACATTTTTAGGGGAATAAATGACATGAACTGGACTAGTGGTCATGCATGGGAACTGATCCAGTAGGATCTACCCAGGAACTGCCTCAGCCAAGAAGACAATTATTCATCCCCAGTCAATCAGCAGACCCAATTCCTTACCCTTTGTTCACCAAACTATCTTTAAGAATCTTAGCCCACAAATTCTTAAGGAAATGGATTTGAGAAATTTCTGCAATCTCCTTACTCAGTGCCTTGTGATATAAAACTTTTTCTCTCCTGCAACTTCTGCTGATCTCCATCTGGGTACAGACAAGGGACCCAGTTGGGCAGTAACAAATTTACTTCTTAAATAAGAAACTACAATTTGTCCCCTCCTGAAACAATAGAAAGGAAAGGCACAAGCCAAAAAAAAAAAAAAAAAAGAGTAGCATGAGCAACACATTTACATAGGATTTTACCCACAAGTCAGGTGAAATCACCATTAGCTCCACTGTTTAAATGGGGTGGTAGTTTCATGCAAATTGGGAAATTACTCAGGAAAGGATGAGTAGAATGGAGGTTCCTCTCATTTGGCCTACTACCAGTTTTCATGTTTATTCTTACATTCTTTAAACATTCACAATCTAACACATTCATCCTTCCCACTGGAGTTACTCTGATTCGCATCACACATTAATATGCACATTTGAATGAGGAGTCAGGTCCAGGTTATGAAAAAACTACTCATAAAGGATTTCCTCCTGATTTGAAATCTTTAAAATATCTACAACATATTATCGTTCAAGGAAGGTAAGTTGTGTTTTATGGCTTCTTTTTAAATGTTCAAAATTTGCCTTATTAGTTTTTTTATAGTTTATTATTAATGAATACATTCATACTAGACCAAGAGGAATGAAACCCGCCACTGAGAAGGCTCTCTAATGAGCCATATAGAACTGAAATAACTACATATGCATTCCACAAATGAACCATTAATTGGAAAAAGAAGCAAAGTGTGAAGATATAATCCTACAGGATGGAATTTAAAATGGTGATATATTTAAAGGCTTTAGAACGTTCAGTTCACTTGTGTGGAAGAAAAGGTGAATGTGATCATTTGCTTTTTCCTCTTTCTAAGGTAAAACATTTCTATTAAGCCATAGTAGTAACCTAATACTGAGAAAGAATTCTTGATAATTTTGTGAATTTAACAAAACCTCTTCTCTTGATCTAATAACTTTTGGTTATTTAAGAAGCATGTATCCATCACACTGGTGGCTGTTTGTTTGGGTTGCTGTTGCTGTAGGGACCCATTAAGATGTAACATCCTGACCTAAGGAGAATCAAGGGTGTGTCAATACTGCTGTGCTCACAAACAAACCTGATGAGAATCAGGGCCTTATTTGGATAAACCCGTACTTTATCTTCTATAGTGAAATCCTTTTGTGACTAAAAGGGGAAGATTTACATAGTTATACTTGGGCTACAGGCATAAACCTGGTCAGAACTGGACATACTGGACTACGTGGTCATCCAGCTAATTTCAAAGCAGCAGATAATTTGCTGTCTTAGGATAAACCACTGTCCACAGTGATTCATGTTATTTACTTTTACTTAAATAAACACAGGCTCTCCTGGTCCTATACTTGCTCTTAACTGGGATCAGCACTTCCCTGAACCCAACCTTATCATTTTATTTTTATTTTTGTTTATTTATTTTTGTTTAGAATTCATTGAGGGTACAAAGAATTAGGTTACACTTTTTGCATTTGTACTTGTTATAAAAGTCCCTCTTATAATTGTTTCCTGTTCCCAAGAGGTGCGCCATACAGCATGAATCCCCACCCCCTCTCTTCTCCCCTCTATCCATTCCCTCATCCCCCTACCCTAGTATTAGATCATCTACTGCCTTCACATTAGAATTGAGTACATTGGATTCTTACTTGTCCATTCTTATGAAGCTTTACTAAGAAAAATGTGTTCCAACTCAATCCAGGTTAATACAAAAGATGTAAAGTCTCCATCTTTTTTAATGGTGGAATAGTATTTCATAGTACATATGCTATAGCTTGTTAATACATTCTTGGTTGGTGGGAATATAAGTTGTCACATAGCAAACATTCTTAACTAAGTGGCCTTAAATAGCAGCATTTATTTTTTTCATGACTCTATAGGTTAATTGGGTGTTTCTTCTCCCCATATTGTAACACCTGGGGTCATTCAGATAGCTGCTTTAGGCTGGGAGCTTGGCCAGCATACCTACAACTACAAAAGCTTTTTTAAAATTTTTTTATTTTTCAAAAGCTATTGATTTTCTCCCCTGTTTTATTTGTTTATCTTCCCAGTAAGCTTGTATCTGGTTCTCCACATGGCATCTTATCCTCCAGAGTATGCACTCTTTTTCTTCTGGAGAAAAGCCTATAATTCCTTATAGCATGGAGACTGGTTTCCAAAAGGGTAAGACTCAATGTACAAGTGCTTATCAACTCTCTGCTTACATTATGGCTGCTAAGTACCAGGTCTAAAACTACTCATGGTATAAATATTGGGAGACATGGTTCCTTGACCATTACTACTAGTGTAACAGTAGATATTACCACCAGTATAATGTCTAGAACAGAAAGAAACTTGATAAAGTTGTTTACATCAAGTAGATTGGTAGCTGATGAACAGAAATTAAATCTATCATTTTAAATTAAAAACTTCAGTCGTCTTGAACACCTATCTTAAGTAAGGAGATATTCTTACTTATAGTCATGGAAAAATTCAAACCTTTAAAATCTTCCATATTAAAGTGGGAAGAAATAAAATAAAACATTTAAGTGTTTTGAATAATATTAAACACTTTTTTTTAAAATTTCAGAAAATCAGGTCCCACTTGTTTATTTTTGTTATTATTGTGATTGCTTTTGGGGTCTTCTTAAATTCTTTCCCAGACTGATATCTAAAAGAATTTTTCTACCATTTTCTTCCAGAATTCTTACAGTTTCATATCTTTACACCTAAGTCTTTTATCCATTGTGAATTAACCTTTGTGCTTGGTAAGAGGGGCATGTCCTGTTTCAGCCTTTTCCATGTGGCTATCCCGTTTTGCCATCACCATTTATTGACTGGGAGTTTTTTCCCCATTATGAGCTTTGTCAAAGATCTGTTCTGATCCATAGGTCTACATTTCTATTTTTGTGCCAGAACCATGCTGTTTTGGTTACTATAACCTTATAGTATAGCTTGACGTCTGGTGAAATGATGCTTCCTGATTTTTTTCTTAATGTAAGGCTACATCATCTATTTGGGGTCTTTTCTGGTTCCATATAAAACATTGAAGTATTCTTTCTGGATCTTTGAAAATAATTTTGGTATTTTAATGGGGATTGCATTGAAGCAGTAAATCACTTTGGGTGGTATAGACCTTTTAACAATGTTGATTCTGTTGATGTGTTTTGATATCTGTTCACATCCCCTGCAATTTCTTTTTTCAGTGTTTCATAATTCTCTCTATAGAGGTCTTTCAGTTCCTTAGTTAAATCTCTTTTTAGGTATTTTGTTCTCTTTGTTGCTGCATAGCTAAGAACACAATCAATAAAGTAAAGAGACAACCTAAAAAATGACAGAAAATATTTGCATGATATCATTCTGATAAAAGGCTGTTAACCAAAATCTACAAAAAACTCAAGCAAACCAGCAAGATAACATTAGATGACCCCATTAAAAATTGGGGAGGGGGTAAATGGGCAAAAGATATCAGCAGAAAATTCTCAGAGGAATATAGTCTAATGGACAATAAACACATGAACAGTGTTGGGCATCCTCAAAAGAATGGGGCACTGTCTCAAAAAAAAAATGGGAGTAAAGTGATGCAACATATGTGTAGAAAAATTTGGTAATATGTGTCAAAATATTTTAAATATCTTCTGATGTGGTAATTGTCTTCCTAAAATTTACTCCAAGGAAATAACCATGGATGTGAATTACAGAATTAATATTTAAAAGTAAATATAAAACAAAATATAAGTAGCCCATATTTATTACTATGTACTATTATTAAAGAACCTTATTATCCATGTGATGGGAATACTTATAGACATTAATCACAAAGAAAATAGATGCTTTATGATATGCAATAACATTCAGAGTATGTTACTATTATGTGAATAAATAGTTTATAAAATATTATGCATGGTATAATCCCGGAACAAACCTTCAAAAATATATACCAGAATAGTGTTTATTTCTTGTAGTGTTATAAGTGATTTCATTTCTTTTTTGTGTGATTTTCTGTATTTTCCAACATTTCAAAATTAAGAAATTATTGTTTTATATTGTAATCAGAAGAAGCTATCTGAATTACCAACTATCATACACAAAAGATGACAGTACAAGCCGATTCTTCTGCAGGTGTCCCCTCATGTGAGCAAGTACCACCTTACTGCATGCGGCACACACACACACCAGAGTCTCTGCTTCATGGCATTGACTCTCACAACATTCGCCAGGAATTAACGAGACTCCTAGAGCCATCACATGTCTGGCACACGTTGACTATTTGGAGTAATCTCAGGGTTCATTTCTCCCTTACCATGAAGCATCGAAGGTCCTGTGACTACTTGGGGAAGAGAGATTTCGTCTACCATGGTTGAATCTATAACCTGAGGAATTTTCTTCAGGCCCAGATCTGAGCCTTCTCAGATATTCAGAACACTCTGGCTTGAAAGTTGCTTATTTTGTTTCACTTTTCCTTCGGTTACTCCCTGAGGAGTTCTCTGTCAGCGACAGATGTGATTTACTGTGTCGCATCAGTCAGGCAAAGGGCAGGGCTATGTCTGACTCATACTCGCTTGTCCTCCCTCTCTGTTCCTTTGTTCTGTCCTTCCTTTTTCTCTCCCCTTCTCCTCCCTCTTTCAAATATCTGCTATGTATCAGGTGTTAAAACTTAGGATCGGCCGAGATGATGAAACCTTTTCATTTGCCTTCGACGAGCTCAGAATTACCTGGCAGAGTACACAGTACATAAAGTAAAGTTTGCCATTAAAATGTGTAGTGTTTTCACAAATTTTAGGAAATAGTACTTTGTAAAGCCTAACTTCAATAATTCTTGCATGGCTTTACTGAGAAAGTTGGTGAGAAGCTTAAATGTTTTGACAAAATACTTCAGCAGAAGCTCGGAAACTTGCCTTACTATATGACAACCTTGTCACTATGGAGCAAAGCCTCTTAGCATAATGATCAATTTGCAAACCCTTTCCTAGCAAATTGGATCTCTTTTCTCTGAATATCCCCTGAAAGTATTTTGCAGTATACCCTGATGAAGAATAACGTTCTCCTCTGCACGCACTTTTCACTACACACAGGAGCATCGAGCATCCCCACCACCTGCAAATTGTTATTTCATTCTTACTGTGGTCTCAAATGTCATTCAGCACAGAACATCTAATTATTCCAGGATAGTTAGAAAAGTGGAATTGAACTTTGCCTTTGCTTTTGGCGTTCATCTCTTTTAATTTCTAAAGACTCTGGATAGAAATATATCAACTTTAGAGTTGAGAAACAAAATTTTGATTTGTGTGTGGGAATTTTCCCCCAGAGATTAAATTGAAAAAAGACAGAAAGCTCAGATAGTACATGTATTCATGAACTGAAGATAACCTAGTACTCATAGACATGATTTGGATGGAATATTCTGATTTATTAAACTTGTCTTTCTAAGTAAGATAGAGTAGTTGAGCTAATAGACAACCTATATCTGCTCTTTCTGAGTCTCAGAAGGAAACAATTCTACTGCAAGAGCTTTGGGAAAAAGAGAACTTTAAAAACTGATTCTGCTCTGATGGACAGACATTGGGAAAGGAACTATATAATTTTGTACATGGACTGAGGCGAATTCAAATAGTGTTAATTGCTCCCCTGCATCCAGTCAAGGTGATGCCTGAGACTCAATACAATTCCACTGAATTCTACCTACCCCAACCCCTAATTGAGAGTGTTGAAGGCTGAAGTGTGATTCAGGAGTTACGATCTTTGCTTTACCTGTGCACTGCAGCTGTCTTAGCACGCGTCAAAGTCAGGGGAGGAAAATAGAGAAGGAGGCAGGCATTTGTATTATTTCTGTTACTTGTTATCGATGTCTCCTGTAAATTTTCTAGTTATGGAGTACTTGATCGATTCACAGAGGAGGGCAAGGGAGAGTTGACATGGGACAGAACAATGTTGGTACATTAATTTTTAAAGTATGATTTTGACTTTCTGAGCCTTTCCTCACTCTTATCAACCTAGGAATACATGAATCCAAAAGATGTCAGGTTCTGAAATTCATTTGCATCTGTACTTTACCTGTATGTATGCCAGGCTATATAGAGAGTTGACATGGGACAGAACAATGTTGGTACATTAATTTTTAAAGTATGATGTTGACTTTCTGAGCCTTTCCTCACTCTTATCAACCTAGGAATACATGAATCCAAAAAGATGTCAGGTTCTGAAATTCATTTGCATCTGTACTTTACCTGTATATATGCCAGGCTATTGTTTGATGAATTGTTGTTGAAGGTTTATGCCTTTTCAGAGAAATCTTGCTAAAATTCAGGCTGGGTCACTGAATTTTAAATCGGGAAATCTGGAAAGGTAGAAGAGGAAGAGGAAAAGGGGGAGGCTTCCCTTTCAGTCTTGAGAGATGGTGGAAAGGAGAAAGACCACATGGTGTGTGACGTGGCCAAATGCAGGGGTCCCAACTTGTATTCTTTAGACTTCCTCCTTGGGGGGTGAGTCTTATAAATGAGTGTTCTGTGGTGCAGAGGGGTGTCTCCTCACCTCTGTGAGAGACCCTGGAAAGAAGCTAGATTTGTACCTTGAGAAAACACACACAATTTTAGAACCTTACCATGTCACTGAAAATATATCTTGGAGAACTTGTTGGGCTGGCAGAGTGGCTCTTTAGCAACGGCCACAGGTGCACTTGTCTGTACCAGGAAATAGTAAATCAAAGTCAAACTTTAAAATTATAGTACCAGTGGGAGATACCATGAGATCTTCTGGGCCTGGACCCTGACAGAAACCTGGGTTTGGTCCAAGAAGAATGGCAGCGAAAGTTTATGAAGACTGGACTTGTGTACTGGAGACCATGAGAGTCCAACAACAGGTTGGTAGGGAACTTGCATTAGAGAACCCTGCGCTGCTCCCCTCTGTCTTCAGTCCACAGCGTGGGAGCAGCACCACTGCTTCTGTGTTAAGGAGAGAAGCAGTTGGAGGGAATTTATCTGTAAGACTGAGACGTTGTATGTAAGAGACCAAACATATCCTAAAGGGGTCTTTCTTTCTATCAGACAAAACTTTATATAACCTTGGGTATTTACTTATGCAAATAATGGGGGCACAGTAGAAAGAATAGATCACTAACTAACAAATAACAGACTATATAGATGAAAAAAATTGTTATATCAGAAACAAACTTTCACGTCTTCGCGTTATAGGGGAGAATTTTGAAGATGACTTTAGTGATATTCAGTAATGAGGTATGGAACAGTTTTTTAGAATGAATCATGAACTTAATTGTCAGACCGCATACGAGTAAAAACTGTAACTGTGATTTGGATGTAAATGCTTGAAGTTAGTTCTCAGATGTCATTCTGTATCTTTTTTCTTTCTGATTTAAAAAACATTCTAATTAAAGTTGAAGACAGTTCAAGAACTGTCTTTTCCTTCTTTCTGCATTTTCCCCATCCAGTTCACCCTCACATACGTATTCTCTTCCCAATATTTTCAGTACCAAATTAGAGGAAACTAGGCCTTGAAGATCACAATGCTCGGTTTTATGATATTGTGTTTCTAGAACTTCATCTATCGTGAAGCTGTGTTCATACCTTTGTAATTGTTAAGGCATGGGTGCAGGTATTCACATCTGCCTTTTTGTGTCTGGATCCTAGAATTCATCTTTTTTTTTTTTTTTAAAAAAAAAACAAACTTTTTAAGACAAGTGATGAGAAATGTTACTTCCTTCTTCTGTCTAAACTTGGAGACATTTTCCTTATTTAAAATTTGTTTGTAGCAACTAAATTTAAAGGACAAAGAAAGATTCATCATACAGTCAATCTGCATTTGGGTTTTATTTTTCCTTAATTTTGTGTTTAATTCTGTGTGGCTCTCAGTTCTTTAGTCTGTCTAGGTTTTTCTTTTTTTTTGTTCTGAGATATCGCAGAGATTCTTTACTTGGGCAAACTTTAGTCAGGCTGCCAGATCTTTTCCTAGGCTCATCTGTGCACTTGTAAAATACAGTCTTAGCAAGAACCTCCCTCCTCAATCTTTTATCACCCTTGAATCTGATCACGTTTCTTATTCCACTGTTCCTTAGGTGATGTTTGCTCACTTCGGCCTGCCTGCCGCAAAAACCTTGTTATTTCATTTTTGTAATTTTCCTTTAACTGACCATCATCCTACTTCTTGGCTATCAATTCCCACTTGCTCATGCTGTGTTCGGAGTGGAACCCAATCTCTCCCTCCTGCGCGAATCCCAGTGGTCCTGTGCTCTTTGCAATGACCTTGAATAAAGTCTTCTTTCCTATGACATTTCATAAAGTTTCACTGAATAACATTTTTCTTTAACAGTATGTGCGTGTTTTACGGAATCTACAAACTCATTGAAATTGTATGCATATGCTGTATGAATAAGCATTTTTCTTTTCTAGTGAAAACCCGAATTTTTTGTTAGATTTTCAAAGAGAAATGAGATGAATAAATTTGAGAGCACTTGTTTCATTTTTATATGTCAGCTTTATTTTCGTCTCATCGGCTCTTCATTTTTGCTTTTCTCTTTTGTCTTTTTCTTCCATGATAGGGATAGGAAGTAAATCTTTATTAACATAGAAAACATTTGTTTTCTGGTTATATCATCAAGAAAAATGATGAGACATTTTATATTTTTTTTCTTTAAAATGTAAAGTTGTTTAGTTTAAAATGTAAAGTTATTTAGTTATGTTTTCCTTTGCTTCTTATAAAAAGGTCATTAGCTCTTCTAAGGCAAAGAATAAATAAATCAACAAATAAACCAGTCAAAAAATAAGTAAACGAACAGTAACAATATACCCTCTGGATTTCTTTTGATTTTGAAAAGAAATACAAAAGGATGAGTTAATATTTTGAAGAAATTGTTTTCAAGTGAAAATATTATTTTTCCAATATTAAAATAGTGATGTTATTTTATTTTATTTTTAATCATTAGAGTTAGAAAATAGTTGTATATATTTTTAAAAAAATTTAATTTGTTACAGGTGTACAAATATTTTTGGTTACATATATCACTTTAATTATGTTAGAGTTGTGGTTATCAGAGTGCCCGCCACCCAGATACTGTTCATTGTACCCATTAGATAGGTTTGCACCCATACCCTCATCTCCCTCCTCCCTGATTGATTTCCATTGAGTTTTGCTTCTCTCTATGTACATTTCAGCTCATCAGTTAGTTGTAATCTGATAGTGAGTACACATGCTGTCTCTAGTTTAGAAACATCTAAACTGTTTCAAATTAATTTATCCTTCTTCATGGCTTATTACTATTTCATGATACATATCATGAAATATATATATCATATAAGTTTATATCATGATATATATATATATCATGTTTTACTAATCCACTCATGAACTAATAGGCACTTGGGTTGATTCTGCATCTTGGCAATTATGAAGGGTGCTGTAATAAAAATCCTAGGATGGGTGTCTTTTTGAAAATGTGACTTCTTTCCCTTTCTAAAGAAGTAGCAGGATTACTAGATCAAATTGTAGGTCTATTTTTAGCTCCTTGAGGTATTACCCTACTGTTTTCCATAGAGATTGTACCACTTTGCAGTCCTACCAACAGTGTATAAGGACTCCTTTCTCTCTGTATCCATTGTTTTTGGACTTTTTAGCATATCATGGTTAATTTTCCATGAAGGGGAAGATCTCTCTTCAATGATCTATCATTTTCAATGCTTGTTTAGACTTCAATTTATATTCATAGACTACAGTGTATTTTTTCCATATCCTATTGAAATATACACTAAAATTTTCCCTAGTTGTTCATATTGCAAATAGTATTTTTACATGTAGCCTTATTACTACATCTCTAAATTTTTATTTTTAAAATATAGTAATATATATTCCAGGCATACAAAAATGTATAAAGGAGCATGTACTAGGCACCTGTGTGCTCACCACCATACACACAAGTTAAGACATCATCATCGAGTTGATTCTCCTCTATGTACTGATATTTTTATATAGTTGTCTAATTGACTACTTCTGATAAATTCCTAGAGACTGAATTACTGTATCAAAAGCACAGTGAAATCATTATTTCACATTTTATTTATTCACACTCATTTAATAATTACTTCTTCAGTAACTGTTGAGTGCTGGGGACTATGCCTAGGCCAGACACAGAATGATAAAAGACACAATCCCTCTATTCAAAGAGAATGTATTATCTTCAGTTAAATAATATAACAAAATGTAACACAAAAAATGATAAAATAGAAAAATAAAGTCCAACAGGAGCATACAGAAGTTGTAGCTAACTGGTTGATCATTATAAGTCTGGAAGAGGAAGTAATTAGATTAAGTATAAGTCAGGAAGTGAAGGCAAACACAGAAGACTTTTTGAGTGAAGAGCAGCTTTGGCAAAGGCCAGAAGGAGAGAATAGTTCCTTCTTGGAGACTGGCCTACAA
Organism: Galagoides demidoff; assembly: GCA_963574575.1. Taxonomy (NCBI): domain Eukaryota; kingdom Metazoa; phylum Chordata; class Mammalia; order Primates; family Galagidae; genus Galagoides; species Galagoides demidoff. The sequence continues at coordinate 28,086 of CAUYQV010084958.1, read as the reverse complement.
AACTCATTCTCCTTTGCAAAAATGGTCTTTGCTGGCTAGAGAGATAAAATTATATAACTATTGGACAGGATGACTGGAGCATGAAATTCTAAATCTGAACAGTGAGGGATGAAGGCACAATAAAAGTAGAGTGTTTGAAACTGAGAAAAAGTTTGTATTTCTGCTGGCATGAGTTGCAATTATTCTTTTAAACAAAGTTGTAATTAATATGTTTGATGGCAGAAAGGGAGAAGAAGTTAGAGAGGGAAGGATAGAGGTTATTGAAAAACCATTAAATTATGTGATGGATTTTAGTATATTCATAGCCCTATTTCTGCCATTATTTCTTACATTTTAAATTTTTCCTTTTGAAAGTTAGAATAATAAATATGCATTTCTCTAGCTTATATTTAAGATGAAGCTTTCAAAGGCAAATTTATGATCCTCTCCTTTGTCTCCTGCCCCTTCTGACTGTGTGCGTTAGGAGACAATTACCAGGTGCTGAGCTTCTCCTGGGCTTTCTCTCTCTGTTCAGTTTGATTGTGCAGAGATCAGAGTGCAGTGAGGTAAAGATGGAGACTGGTAAAAATTTTGGGTCTCTTTTCACTCAAAATAGGCCATTAGTAGTCATTCAAAGGCAGTAAATTGGCATTCAATAACAATTTATTCATGGTATGGGCAATTCACTTTTAAATTTTATCTAAAGGAATCATGCTTCTTGTGGCAAGTTCTGTATAAAATTTATAGCATATCAGGATAATGCTATTGACCACCAGGAAAGGTGCCCCAAACTTCCATAATGATAGACTTGTGGTCTCTTTGTTTGATCTTTGATTGCCTAAATGTTATGGACTGCACTATACTGGAACTGTGTGCAGCGCCCAAGACCTTCTGAGTTTTAGCATCTGCTTGGCGTTTAATGACTCACATCACTCTTAGCAGCTGTGCTTTGGACTTACAGCAGTAAGGCTGGTTTATGTGGATAATGGAACTAGTTTTCTGTTCTTGTGGCAGAAAATGGCCAATGAACCTTTTGCAAAGAACTTTTCCTTATAGAACCATTTACACTGTTTTTGACCTTGTACAGAACTCATTCTCCTTTGCAAAAATGGTCATTGCTGGTTAGAGAGATAAAATTATATAACTATCAGACATGACTGGCATAACTTGAACCATAAAAATTGAAGAAATGGGATTTCAAAAGTCAGTTTATCCTTGATATATGGGATTATTGTTTCCTCTATGTTTAAGACTGGTCTTTTTGGCTTTTTTTTTTCTTTTTTCAGTAGGGATTTATATTACTCAAGTAATTGGCTTTCTAATTTCCTTTGGGAATTATTAATCTGCCTAATAGACTAAAGGGCTTAGAGTCATTTTTCTATGGTTTGAATTTAAGACATTTAGAATTCTAAGGGAGCATATTGGTTGTTCTAATTGGTTGTTCTAACTTGCTCCAAAAATAAATAAAGCTCCTCTCCTTGAATTTTAAGAACTATTTATGCTAATAAATAAAATATTAAAATAAGCATAAAGTGTTGCTTTTATGTTTTTAAAATTAATCCATCTATTAAATGTATGTGTGTGCATGTGTGTGTGTGTACGTACAGAATGTCTGTGTGTGCATACATGTGCATGCGTGCAGAGAAAGATCAGGAGTTTGGAGGAGACATTTGAATCCATAGGAAGCTTCACTTTGTGAAAAAACTGAGATGAAACCAAATAAACCATAATCTAATTGGAAGTGATAGCGTTAGAACTTAAGTTGCTAAAAGGACCATGCTGGAACATTGTTAAGATCAATTTTGGGTAATTCTGATTACCCTCCCTAGGAGGAATATATTCCTATTTCTCAGCATTCAGATCTTTTAAGATCAATTAAAACATACCATCACTTGAAAAATTTATTCCATTTGAGTGCCTCTCATATATGCAAAGTGGCCTGAGAAATAACCTACATAATACTAATATTTATTCTTTTTTTTTACAAGTATATAATCGAGCATTTTCTACTGTGAGGTACTGAAAGCTTCATTGAAGGGTAGAGACTAAGACTCCCACTTTTTAGGGAAGGCAATCTGACTGAGGTACACTGGGATAATTAATAGGGGACTGAAATAAAATGGAAACCAAGGAGACTGGTTTAGAGATAAGTCACTAGCCAGAGAATAAAGTAGAAAACCTCTGGACCAAGGTAGTGACGATGGGAATAAAAATAATGGGGTGGATTAAGAAACATTTCTGAAAAGCTTACAGGGTATTTATAGGGAGGATAAGCAAAATAAAGGGAGGAATAAGAAAATTCAAGAATTTTAGTTTGTCTCATTAAATGAGACAAATAGTAAAGCTGCTAGAAATAATAAAGTCCAGAGGGTCAGGTGGTCAGTGAAATCAGCCAAGACTGATTTCTAAACAGATGAAGGTAACAGTAAAGAGTTTCAAGTGAAAGTGTTGCTTGGTATTTGGAACTATGCTAAGGGATTATCTAGTTGCATGGCGGAAGACAAGGAAGGAAATTTCAGGTTTTCTCCTAAACTCTAATTGTTAAGAGTGAACTTTGAGTGAAATATTCCGTCTATAATAAATACTATAGCATAACTGTTACTACATTGTGGTAACTGTCTGAAAACCTAGTGAAATTGACTAGGGCTTAGTACTTTATAAATTCTTAAACATGATCATGGAATTAGATATCAGTGATGAACCTTTCCTCTTAGTTTTCTATGATTTACTTGAGTACCTACTTTTATCTGGGGGTCAAGTTTGTTATGCTTGTAAGTATGAGGTGAAGTTTAAATCATCTTGGAGGCAAGTTTTGTAGCCAACCCTGAGTTTACATTGAGCACTTCCCCTTCTGAGCTCCCAGAGTTTATCTACTAAAACTGGATCCACAGACAAGGAAAGAAATGCACAATGCGACTGCTTTAGAGATGGGAAGTGAACTTATCCACGAAAGTAGAGGTGAGTGCTCATTGCTCTGAGTAGTTTTCTACAGAATTGGAAGGGCAGTTATGAAATTTCCTTGTGCCTTGGAAACAGCTGCTTTGTCCATGGCTTGTGATTAAATCCTCAGGTTGGTGCCCTATCAAGTGTATTCACTTTGGCCATCATCTCATCCAAACTCAGCACACAGAGCCCCTTCTGGCTGTGATCTTGCTGGGTTCATCATATTCCATGGTTCCCCAATTGAAGCAAATACTGAACTGTCCACATTTTACCCTGGGATAATAGATGATATGTAAAGGTAATAATAAATTTCTGATAAGCAGTTGGAAAAGGAATCAGAAAAAGGGCAAAATGAAGAAGAGAGATGGTCGATTGGGAGCACTATGAGTGAGATATGGAAATTAAGATCTGGCAAGAGCAATATCCATAAGTCCTTGGAACAAACATCAAAAAATATGTCCCTGACTAATGAACACTGGGCTAGTTTTTCTTTTCTTTTGCAATTTTTGGCTAGGGCCGGGTTTGAACCCACCACCTCTGGTATATGGGGCTAGTGCCCTACTTCTTTGAGCCATAGGTGCCACCCAACACTGGAGTTTTAAGGAAAAATACCCTTAGCTCAGTAGGCAATTAGAGTATGAGGAAGATAACCAAAGAAGAATTTAGGAACAGCAACAAAGGTAGAAAGATGCACATAAGAAAGAAAGCCAGCCTAGCTAAAATGAAGCTTAGGAATAAGAGAGACACACAGATTATCAAGATGCTGACGCCAAGGTAATGAAACTAGTGAATTCAAACTAGCTAATGAATAAATAGTCTTTATTAAAGACTATTCTTTTGTAGAAGCTTTGGCCTCTTATGCAGGAATAAGGAGGGATGTAGATGCTAGAAGCCAGTCTGGATCTTTGAAGTTCCTGATATGCTTGGCCTTTTTGCAAGTTCGAAGCAGCAACTAATTAGAGACCCAATATCTCTGTTACCTATGCACATGCAGAAAATGCTATAGAAAATGTAAGAAATTTTAGAGTGAGTTAAACTTTGAATGGAGAAATATTATAGTCAAGGTTTAGGAGGTTTCAGATAAACTTCCTCTGGCAGCCACAAATATGTAAACATTGTAACCCCAGGACTCAGTTTCAGCTCCCTTTCTTTGTGAGGACAACACTCTCTTAATAATAATAAAGACATTTCAATCATGGGCACTTGTAGCTGAATCTTCACCTTCTTTCTTTGTTTCTTCTCCTCATTAAGACAAGCACAATGTCTTAGCTGTCACCTGGCACTAGAAATCCTGTCTCTAGCACAAAGCACAAACACTACACACAGGTTTGTGCTGTGAGAATTATGGTGCCCTCCATACACCGTGAGAATTTCAGGACTTAACTCTTGTATGACGTTACAGAAATTTCTTTTAATTCCCAATTAAAATCTAACAACCTTTGCTTCATGGTGGCTACCTTATCAAATCAGTTATACACCTGCAGAGCAACCTAGTGTGGGAATTTTCAGAAACTACTCCAAAAATTATCTGAATGATTTATTTACTTTTAGAATAAATTAGAAGAAACTTTTCAGAAAGGTTTTTGATGGCCATGGATGCCACCAAATGTCAGAACAGGCTACCACTTGTTCTCTCTGAGTTTTAGAGAGTCCTTGGAATCTGGCTGCTCGGAGCCATTCCTGGTCAAGCCTAGGTAAATGTATGGATCAAAAGAAAGAAAAGTGGAGAAGACCAAAGTTTATTAGAATTAATATTTCATACATATGATCCTGAAAGTAAGATGGGGGAACAGTTTGGTGGAGCCAGTTTGAAGCATAGGATGGGAGTGAAGGGTGGAGAAAAGGATGAAGGTGTTGAGATTAGGAAAAAAAAAGACTGAGGAAAGATGGCCCTTTTCCTTTTATCATTCTCAGTGGTCTGCAAGCCAAAAAAAAAAAAAAAAAATCTTCTTATTGATGAAACTTACTGTCTTTCCCTCCTATGTTATATGGCAAGTCTTTATATTGCCTACTAAGTCAAATTAGGAGTTTGAAATCAAAGTATCACTAACCAACAAGAATAATATTGTGAAAAATTATTTTTTAAAATTTTCATATAGCAAAATTTAATCTTTTGGTTTATGGTTATTTGAGTTTTGATGAAATCGTGGTAAGGTACACAATTTCCTTACCCCCCAAATTAGCTCCCTCTGTTGCTCTTTTCTAGGTAAAGTAGGGCACCTATTGATCGGTTCCTACAGCTTTCCATAGACAGATGGACACAGGGTGTCACTTTTCTAAGCCTGATTTTTTTTACTTATCATAATCCATGCACATTGAGAGTCATTTATACTGTTGGGTATGTTAAATACTGGACAGGAGTAACTCTGACTAGCATTCCGATTAATTCATTCACTAGTTGGAAGATGTTTGAGTGTATGACAGGTAGGATTTGAGGTCCCCTGATCTTTGACCCCTGGTGTTATGCTGGTGAATATATTTTCTTTGTATAAACCATATTATTGAGGTATGATTTAAATATAAATAGCTAAGCATTTTTTATGTATACAACTTGATGAGTTTGGAGATAAGTATACACCTGTAAGACCAGCACAATAATATGTGTCATAAACATACCTATCACCTCCAGAAGTTTTCTCCTGCCCTCTGTTACTATTCGAATATTATTATTTGTGATAAGAACACTGAACCCAAGATTTATCCTTAGCAAATTTTTCTGTATGCAATATAGTATCATTAACCACATTATCATAAAGTACTATACAGTACAGTAAATGTCTGTGTCTTATTTATCTTGCATAAATAAAACTTTGTGCCCTTTGACTAATGTTATCCTGTCCACCTCCTTAACCCTGGTCACCACCATTTTACTATTCACTACTCTGAGTTTTACTATTTGAGATTACTAAGTGGTATCATGTAGTTTTTGTCCTTTTGTGCCTGGCTTTTATCACCGAACATAAGTAACATTATTGAAGATGTCCATACTGCCTAAAGTGATCAACAGATACAACACAGTCTCTATTAAAATGGTATTTTTGGCAGCACCTGTGGCTCAAAGGAGTAGGGCACCAGCCCCATGAGCTGGAGGTGGTGGGTTCAAACCCAGCCCCAGCCAAAAACTGCAAAAAAAAAAAAAAAAAAAAAAGAAAAAGAAAAAGAAAAGAAAATGGTATTTTTATATATAATTCTAAAATTTGTATGAAACCATAAAAATCTCCAAATAGGCAAAGAACTTTTTTTTTTTTTTTTTTGCAATTTTGGCCAGGGTCAGGCTTAAACCTGTCATCCCCAGTATATGGGGCTGGCACCCTACTCATTGAGCCACAGGTGCCACCCTAGGCAAAGAACTTCTGAGTAAGGATAACAAAGCTAGAAGCATCATACTTTCTGAGTTCAAAATATATTTCAAAGGAACAGTAATCAAAATAGTATGATTCTGGCATGAAAATAGATATATTGGATATTTGTACAGAGTGGAGGACCCAGAAATAAACTCATTCATAGAAAATCAACTGATCTTCCACAGGGGGTCAACAGTCCACAGTGGGGATAGCATCGCCTTTCTAGTAAGCAGTGTTGGGAAAACTGCATTTCCACATGCAAGAGAATAAAATTGAATCCTTATCTTATGCTACACACAAAAATCAACTCAAATGCTTTGAAGACTTAAACTTAAAAATGAAACTGTAAGACTCCTAGATGAAAACTTACAGAAAAAGCTTCATGAAATGGGCCTTGGCAATAATTTTGTGTGTATGACATCAAAAGTATAGGCAACAAAAGCAAAAACAGATAAGTAAGGATCATGCAAAATAAAAATCTTCTGCATAGCAAATAAAACAATCAGCAAAAAAAAAATGCAAGCTTTGGAATGGAAGAAAATATTTTCAAATCATACAGGATGTATATAAATAGTAAATAGTTTACTATTTAAGTTGCACACAAACTTTATGTCCACCTTTTATGTCTATAGCTGATAAAGTAAAAAATCTGAAATCTATGAGAAACTTCCAGTACTAAATAGCAAAAGAACAAATAATTTAGTTTTAAAATGGGCAAAGTATATGAATAGACAGTTCTTCATAAAAAACATAAAAAGGCCAACAGGTACATGAAAAAATGTTCGACATCATTGTTAGGGGAATGCAAATCAAAATCACAATGAGCTGTCACCTTACACCTGCGGAGATGGCTAGTATTAAGAGAAAGATCAATATTGGTGAGAATATGGAGAAAAGAGAACCCTGAACACTGTTGGTGGGCATGTAAATTGAGATAGCACTTTGGAAAACAGTATGGAAGTTCCTCAAAAAAATTAAAACTAGAGCTACAATCTGATACAGCAATTCTACTTCTGGGTATTTATCTTAAAAAAAAAAAAGAAATCGTCATCTTGAAGAAATACCTGTGCTCCCATATTCCTTGTAGTATTCACAATAGCCTGGATATGGAAACAACTGAAATGCTTTTTAATGCAGTGGTTCTCCAACCTTTTTGGCACCAGGAATCAGTTTCAGGGAAGACAATTTTTCCACGGACTGGGGAAGAGGGGGGAGTATGGTTTGGGGATGACTCAGTGCATTAGAGTTCTTGTACACTTTCTTTCCATTATTATTACATTGTAATATATAATGGAATCGTTATACATGCACAACTCTCCATAATGCAGAATCAGTGGGAGCCCTGAGCTTGTTTTCCTGCAACAACAAAGTCCCTTCTAGGGGTGATGGGCGACAGTGACAGATGAAGCTGTGCTCACCTGCCCCTCACTTCCTGCTGCTTGGCCAGGTTCCTAACAGGCCACAGACTGGTATTGGTCCCAAGTCCAGGGGTTGAGAACCACACCTTTAATTGATTTATCGGTAAAGGAAGTGTAGTATATACATGCAACAGGATATTGTTCAGGCTTGAAAAAGAAAGAAATCCTGCCATTTGTGAGTGTGTTATGTTAATATAGCAAACAGGAATTATGATGAGAGATGGAATTACAGATACAGATTGCAGATGGCACTAAGGTTGATAATCTGCTGACTTTAAATTAGGAGGTTATTCTGGTGAGCTCCATCACAGGTGCTTAAAAGGAAAAGAGGAAGGCAGAAGAGTCTAGGGAGAGATGCAGTGTGAGGTGGGGGCAACTGGCTGTTGTTGGCTTTGAAGATAGAAAAAGAAGGATGCAAGCCAAGAAAATGTGGTGGCTTCTAGAATCCGATAAAACCTTTCAGCTGGCAGTAAACAAGAGAGCAAGGAAATCTGTCCTATAGCTGCAATGAACTACATTTTCCCAACAACTTGAATGATCAAAAAACTGTATTTTTCTCTGGAGCCTCCAGAAAAGAATATAGCCCTTCATTACCTTGATTTTCAACCTTGCAAGATTCTAGTAGAAACTAAGCTGACTTTGCCAAAATTCTGGCATTAGAAAAGTGAGATAATAATTTTTTGTTTGCTTTAAATGGCTACTTTTGTGGTAATTCGTTATGACACCAGTGGAAAACTAATATAGTTTCCAGTTTTGAACAATTATAATAAACCTATCCTAAATATACATGTCTTTATTTGAATATATTTTTATTTATCTTAGGTAAGTACCTAAAAATATTACCATCAGTTATCATTGTTTGTTACATTCTGTGAAGCCTCCTTGAAGACTGAATTAGCGAGTAATGAGGCATCGTTCCTAGGGGACATGAGGGGTCAAGTTCCTGTGAGCCTCTGGTCATAACATTTTCGTCAACTGATAAATGAATACCTTTGTTTTATGTGTTTTTGTTTAGTAACACCTTATGTATTATATTCTCTTGACTAACACTAGACTTGCAGCCAACAGCACTATAACTCATGTTTGAACAAAGCTTATCCAACACACAGAATTTCTCTGCAAGACAAAGCCGAGCCTTCCTGTGCTTGCAAACACTAGACCTCACTGAAGCACTATAAACTTGGGGGCCATTTTAAACAGAAGAAAACAAACAAAGACAAAAAAGCACAAAGCACAGAGATACAAAAAACCGAATAGACTATACAAGGACACTTATTTACAGTATAAGAACGAAAACCAGAAGCCAGAGCATCGCCTTGATTTAATTTCAGCTGGGAATTTGCAAATCATGCAACTAAAGTTTTTGCTGTTCTACACATTACGTGAGCAACTGAGAAGGTGTATTGATTGGGGGGTTACGAATAAACTTTACTAAGTAGGAAAATCATAACTACGCAATCTGTGAGTGATGAAAATTGATTGTATTATTGGATAAGCTGGCGAGGATATGTTTAACTCTATAGGAAAATCCCAAGCCGTTTTCCAAAGTAGCTATACCATTTGCATTCTTCTCCCTCACAGTAATTAGTATTGTCAGCTTTCCTGACTTCAGCTATCCTAATAGATCCGTAGGGTAGCTCATTGTGGGTGTAATTTACATTTCCCTAATGACTAATAACACTGAACAGCTTTTTCACTTAGTTGACATCCCCATATCTTTTGTAGTGAAGATAATTTCTGTTCAAATATTTTGCTCATTTATTAAAATTTGGGTGGTTTGATTTCTTGTTGAGTTTTGAGAGTTCTTTCTATATTCTGGTTATACATCCTTTGTCAGATACGTCATTTGCAAATGCTTTGTCTCAGGATGTGACTTGTTTTTTTCTTTTTCTCCTTAAAAGCATCTTTGGCAGAGCAAATGTTTTCTCAAAACTAATTGAGCACCTATTATGTGTCGGAAATACTGGTCACATTCTCACACATTTTCTTCAATTCTTTCCATAATATACTTATGACTTCAACAGCAAGTTTTGAGTCAAGCTAGCATGAGGAATTAATGGGAGCAAAAAACCATACATAGGTTTTTTACAAGTAGAAATTACTTTGTCAGTATTTTTTATATTTCATTGAGGAACCTGAAATCTTTTCATGAAATAGATAAACTGATAGTTAAAAAGGGGGTAGGCATATGACTTCCTCTTAAGTCATAACTCCTTTGAGTCAAGTCTCTTCTTTAAAATATGGGTCTAATGCATCACTAAAATACATTACAACCGAAAAAGCATTCTGAATTTTTTCATGACAAAATCATTCAGACTTTAGAATATAAACACTGATTTTTCATCAAATTGAAAATACCAAAGATGTAAGTTATAATTGTGGGAGAAACACTAGTTGTTAATCCAAATATGTATTCCCGTTAGGGTGATAGCCTGTAGTGAAATTGCTGGATCCAATGGTAGGTCTATTTTTAGCCCTCTGATGCATCTCCATACTGTTTCCATAGAGGATGCACTAGTTTGCAGTCCCACCCACAGGGTATCAGTGTCCCTTTTTCTCTGCCTCCATGCCAGCATCTGTTCTTTTTCTTACTTCAAATAATGGCAATGTTGACAGGAGGAAGGTGTTATTTCCTTGTGGTTTTAACTTGCTGTTCCCTCGTGATCAGTGATGCTGAATATGTTTTCACACGTTTGTTGGCCATTTATCTGTCTTCTCTTAAAAACATTCTGTTCTTGTCTTGCCCATGTTTGATGTATTTTTTTTCTTTGCTGATTTGTTTGAGGTTTTTTTTTTTTTTGTAGATTATGGATATTAGTTCTTTGCCAGCGGTATGGTTTGTGAATATTTCCTCCTATTCTGTAGGGTGTTTACTCTGTTGATTATTTCCTTTGCTGTGCAGGAGCTTTTTAATTTAATTAAGTCTCATTTGCTTATTTTTGTTATTACTATATTTGCCTTTGGGGTCTCAGTCATAAATTCTTTGCATAAGCCCCTTAGGCAAAATGAATGTTCAAATCTGAGCAATCCCAAATGTAATAGAAGTATCCTCCTTTAGAGAGAACACAATTTTTCACCCACAAAACTGTAACTGAAAGGTAAAAAAGAAAAATATCTGAGAGTTTATTTCTCAGGTGCAAGATTGTAGGGGGGGGATATTTTTGATTGTGCTTGGCGGTAGTTGGTTCAATGATAGGCATAGTAAGCTAAAAATAGGCATTCCAATTAGCAATTCTATATAGTTTAAGTAGCTAGAACTTTGACTTACGCCTATAACTGTGCCACACAGTGTGTGAGCAGTTTTGATTTAGGAATTGCTAAATGACTACCCAGGGAGCTAAAAGATATATACGAGCAATAGGAGATGTTAGGTATTTATTTTACTTACTAACGGATTTCCACAATTCCACTTTTAATACCAAAAAATATTCACACACATTTAAACAGAGTTCCATAATGCTGTAGAAATAACGAATCCAGAATTAAAATGCCGTGAGATAATAGATTCATGCGCTTTCTGTGTGATGGACGATTGTTTAGGTTTCAAGGTTTATTTTCTCCTGCCAACAGCGTTATTAATTATCCTTCCTCATTTCCTTTCACTGCTGGGATATGACAAGGATTTTCTTTCACCTTGAAAAACTGTACAGAGTGGAGAGTTTCTCTGCTTTATTCCTGCAGCCTTAACATACCCTACTGAGTAAAGGTAAATTGTTTTGTACTCGGTATTCTGTTATGTTTTTGAAAAATGGTTTTCAAATCCCAGATTTGATTCCTCTCTTGGTATTGAAAGATCATAAACAAACACGTTTTTATGTTATTTTTCTTCAGAAAGCTTTATGGTTTTATCCTCGGCAACTGGACTAATTCAATAAGCAGCAGACCATAAGGCAGTAAATGGATACGCTATTAATTTTTATTGCTAAAGTTTCTTTTATGTACTATTTGATCTAAAGATGTTATTCACATTTTTATGATGATACTGGCAGAGATGAAAAAATCTAGTTCTATAATTCTTATTGATAAAGCGTGGACTATTTGCAACTCTGTAGCCCAAGGAATAGCAACAATTCACGGCTCGGAGAACCAGTCCATTAAGTGAAAGGTCTTGTGTGAGAAAAGAGAAAGCAAAGTAGGTAACTTACAGTTGAGTTCCCCAATCAATAGAACACAATTCTAAATGTTTAACGACCAGACCCATACCGTCCACTGCAAAGGTTTGTTGGGTATTTCGTTCTTTTCTTTGTTCACCTTCAAAAGGAGAAGGATAAGCCTGAATGACCTCAAAGATAGCTTCTAAACATTGCTTTGATTTTGTGATTGGACAAAATTGGCACTGAAGCAGCTGACCATTAAAACAAAATGGTCAAATTAATAAAAAATAGAAGGATAACAAAGAATATAAGGGCATGGCCTCATTCCCAGATGTCCTGGCATGTTGTAGGCCCTCATCACCTAGACCAGTGGTTCTCGACCTTCCTAATGCCACGGCCCTTTAATACAGTTTCCGTGGGTTGCAACCCACAGGTTGAGAACCGCTGACCTAGACTATTTTGATGCTAACTTTGCAGTTGTACTAAGGGGTAGGTACAGTGAACTCTCCCATCCCAAGCTCATGGTGACAAATCCAAGGCTCTCAATTCATATTCCCTCAGCTTTGAAAGAGATTTGTGTTCTCTAGAGACCCCAAAGAAGACATGCCAGATATAACTTAAAATACAGGGTGATGATATAGTGCAATCTTTAAAGGGCTTTATTATCTAAATTTGACCAATATTTATTGAGGACTTATGTGTGAAACTTTGTGGAAATACAAATAAACATACTCCCTGTGCACCAAGAGCTTAATCAGAAAAATAAGATCCAGTCACGAAAGATGCATAAAATATGTTGACTATCATGCAAATGCTGTTTTATAGCTATTAATATTCATGCAAAAGCTCCATTCTAAATGACTAGTTTGGGAATTTCTGTGCTGGTATGGTCTGGGAAGGTTTATGGGTGTGCATTTTACTCCTAGAAGGTTGTTTAGTGTTGAGCAATGCTAGAAAGATTATCTTTACACTGGTGAGGCAGACAAAAAAACACTAAAGGAACTCAAAGAGGAAGGCATGATTCAAAGCTGAGCGGGATGAAAATTCTTTGGGGAAGAGGCAAATCGTGTATATGAGTTAGATACTTCCAAAGACTGTGGCAGATACAATACTTAATGGTGAAGGGCCAGAAACTCTCCTATTATAAAGTGAGGAATGGGACAAGTATGACCATCATGATGCTATTTAATATCAGGTTAGTGAGCCTAGCAAACTTAGTAAGATAAAAAGTAATAAAAAGGAATGATAATTAGAAAGCAGCATACATAAATCTGTAGTATTTACCTTTTGAAATAAATGTACTAAGAAGTAATTTACAGACCATACTATTCACCCATTTAAGCTGTACAGATCAGTGAATTTTAGTATATTCACAGTGAGCAATAATTATCATAATCTAATTTCAGGGCATTTTTATTAATATATAAAGCAACTCTGTGCCATTAATAGTCTCCCTCATCCCACATACCCTTAACCTTAAGGAACCAGGAACATATCTTTGTTTCTAAAATTTGCCTATCGTGGGCATTTCATATAAATATAATCATACAGTATTTTATCTATTGTAACTGATGTCTTCCACAGATGATTTTGACCTTCATCTATGTTATAGTAGATATCAACACTTAATTACTTTTTATTGCCATATAATATTCTGCTATATAGATAAACCAACTTTCACTACTTATTAATTGATGAACATCTAGGTTGTTATGATATTTTGACTATTATGAGTAATCCTGCTATGAATGTTCCCGTGCAAGCATTTTTTGGTAGATGTATGCTTTTGTTTTTCTTGGCTAATAGTATAGTATACTTGGTCATACTTTAATGGCTTTTTAAGTGCGTGGTTACTCTAACTCAAATAGTTTAACAATGTGAGGAACAGTCAGACTGTTTTCTAAAGTGGCTATAGTAGTGAGGGCGGGACACAATTCTGAAAGGGACTTTACCTAACAAATGCAATCACTGTAACCTAATTCTTTGCGTACCCAATGCATCTCAAACAGTAAAAAAATAAAATAGCTATAGTGTTTTACATATTCACAGCAATACACAAGATTTCTGATTCCTCATCCTCACCAACACTTGTTATTATCTTTCTTTTTCTAATTACAGCCAATAGAGTAGCTGTAAGGCAGTGCCTTATTGTGGTAATGGTAGGTATTTCTGTGATCACTTTGGAAGGTACATCTATTCATATGCTCATGGGCCTTTTTGTATATGGTCAATAGTATATGATAAATTTGGTTATTTTTTGTTATGGTAAAGTTTTTAAAAATATTATTTAGTTGTGACAGTTTTTTTATATATATTGTGGGTACAAGTCCTTTATTTGATGTAAGATTTGCAAATGTCTTCTCCCATCCTATGGTTTTGTATTTGCATTTTCTTGAGGGTGTTCCTTAAAGCATCCACTTAAAATTTTGATGAAGTCTAATTCGTCTATTTTTTTCTATTATTGCTGAGATTTTGGCAGCAATAGCTAAAAAATCCATTGCCTAATCCCTAGTCATGAAGATTTGCTACAGCGTTTTTAGAATATTAGTATTGTAGCTCTTTCAATTAGTTCTATGATCCATTTCAACTTAATTTTTTTGTATGGTAGGAGGAAGCTGTCCAAATTTACTATTTTGCATACAGATTGTCCCAGCGCTGTCTGTTTAGAAAACAATTCTTTCTACATTGACTTGTTTGGTATCTCTTTTAAAAATTAATAAACCAGCAATATGAGGGCTATGTCTGGGACTTAAACACTTTTCCCATGGATCTACATGTCTACCTTATGGCATTACCTCACCATCTTGATACCTGAAACCTTATAAAAAATTGTGAAATCTGGAAATATGAGTCCTCTAACTGTGATTATTTTTCTATGTTGTTTCAACTATTTTGGGTCCCTGGAATTCCCATGTATATTTTAGAATAAACTTGTTAATTTCTGCAAAACTTCCACCTAGCCTTTTGATAGTGATTGTATTGAATATGAAGATCAATGTGAGAAGCAGTGACATTTAATAATATTGAGTTTTCTTTGTGAGTCTTAGATACAGATGACTTTCCATTTATACATATTGTCTACCAATTTTTTTTGCTACTTTTCTTTTTTTAGTTTTCAGGATATGAGTTTTATAGTTTTTATTAAATTTATTTCTCCATATTTTATTGATGTTATTGTTAATGACAACTTTTTTAAAATTTTATTTCTCAGTTATCCATTGCTGGTATATATAAATACAATTGGTAGAGAATCTAAATTATATACAATGTAAATACAATTAATTTTTAATTTGATCTTGTGCCCTGTAACTTTGATGAATTCATTTATTAGTTCTAATAATTTTTTTAGGTTCCTTAGGAATTTTCTATTTATATAAATATCCTATCAGCTAAAAATAAAGATAATTTTGCCTTTTCCTTTCCAATCTAGATATTCTCTATTTTGTCTTTCTTACCAAGTTGCTTGACTAGGTAAAAGCCTCCCATACAATGTTCAGCAGAAGGGGTAGGAACAAATCTTGGTTTCTAATCATAGGAAGAATGTGTTCAATTTAGGGCTCGGCGCCTGTGGCTCAATCGGCTAAGGCGCCAGCCATGTACACCTAAGGTGGCGGGTTCGAATCCCCAGCCCGGCCAGCCAAACAACAATGATGGCTGCAACCAAAAAATGGCCGGGCATTGTGGCGGGTGCCTGTGGTCCCAGCTACTTGGGAGGCGGAGGCAGGAGACTCGCTTGAGCCCAGGAATTGGAGGTTGCTGTGAGCTGTGATGCCATGGCACTCTACCCAGGGGGATAGCTTGAGGCTCCGTCTCAAAAAAAAATTGTTGAAAGTGTTCAATTTTTCACCATTAAATATAATGTTAATTGTGTATGGGTTTTTATTGTGTGTGTATGTTTGTGTGTTTGTTTAGCTACCCATTATCAGGTTGAGGAAGTTTCTTCTCAGTTTCTTGAATGTTGGATTTTGTGAGATACTTTTACTATTTCTTTTGAGAAACAGTATGGGTTTTGTCTTTTTTTTTTCAGTTACAATGTATTAAACTAACTGATTTTCAAATATTGAAAATAATGAAAATACCTAGGGTAAACCTGACTTGGTAATGGTATCTAATTCTATATACCATTATAGAATTACCTATATAAACATATAGGTTTATAGGCTTGATTCATTTTGCTGAAAATTTGTTGAGACCATTCGGTTGTATATTCATGAGAAATATTAATTTATAGTTTTCCTTTCTTGATTTTTGGTATCAGGATAATAGTGCCCTCGTGCCATAAATTTGGAAGTATGCCTTTTTGGTTGTGGTAAAGAATGCAAAAAATTGCTGTTAATATTTTCTTTAAATATTTGGTAAAACTCACCAGGAAAGACATGTAGGCCTAAGTTCCACTTTTTCTTAAGTTTTTGATCACTTACTCAATCTCTTTGTTATAGTGTATTCTGATTTTTTATGGTTTCTTGAGTCTGTTTTGGTGGTGTGGTTTTTAGCAATTTTTCTAGTTTAATGCCATCTAGTTGTTAAAAGCATTTACTTATAAACTTTTTCATATATGTAAAGTCGGTAGGGTTATCCACAATGACTCATTATGGGTTTAATAATTTAAGCTTTCTATTTTTTTTCTTGGTTAGTTTGCTTAAATTTTTGTCACTTTTTAAATCTTAACAAAGATATAAGTTTTGGTTTCATCGATATTATCTATAATTTTTCCATTCTCTATTACATTAATTATTGTTGATTTTTCTA
This sequence comes from Galagoides demidoff, assembly GCA_963574575.1. Lineage (NCBI taxonomy): Eukaryota > Metazoa > Chordata > Mammalia > Primates > Galagidae > Galagoides > Galagoides demidoff. The sequence continues at coordinate 11,559 of CAUYQV010084958.1, read as the reverse complement.
TTTATCCCTTCAGTTTTTTTTTATCCCTTTAGTTTTTGCAAAATTTTGCTTCAGGTATAATGAGTCTATTGTTAGGTGCAAATATGTGTATATTGCTATATGGTTGTTAAGTCTGAAATACATGTATATGTTTATATTTTGCTGGTGGATTAACAATTTTCTTATTTCATTTTACTTTTTCACCTACTTTGTAATTTTTCTGTTTAACTCTAGTGATATTTTCTGTTTTAAAGTCTATTTTGTCTGATATTTTGGTATCTATAGCCTTCTATGATTTTGTTTTAATGATATATATTTTCTATTTTCTTGCTATCAACCTGTTTTTCTTTATATCTAAGGTGTCTCTTTATATGTAAAGATTTTAATTATTTTCTTAACCATTTTACAATTTTTCCATTTTATCAGATTTTAGCATAAAATAAATGTTTTTTAGTATAAGAATATAGATTTTATTAACAATATTTTTACTATTTTTATTGCTTGGTGTGGGGCTTACTTCACACATTTCAACTTCAGAATCTATTTCATATTTATATAAAACAATTCTAGTTCTATTATTATTATACATATTAGATCTCTATATATTGTAACCTGCAAAAAAAAAAACAACCGACAGAAGAAATAAGGAATAGTATATAATTATAGAGATATTATATTAAGCTTTTTAATATAATATCAATATTTCTAATTCTCTTCATTGTTTCTGCAGACTTAACCTGTCATCTGGGGTTATTTTCTTAGTCTCAGTTAGCTTTGCTCACATTTTCTCCTGTTAAATTCAAATATATTCATATGTGTTATAGAGCATATGATATAATTATAAATATATTGTTTTATGTAATGTGTTCTTAAATGAAGAAAGAAGAGTAAGTATGCATTTATATTGTTTTTAATATTACATAATAAGCTGTACTGGAATTTTTTGTTTCTTCATATGAATTTGAATTATTGTCTAAGGTCACTTGCATTAAATAGTATATTTTATAAGGCAGCCCCCTGGTTCTTATTGACTTTCCATTTAAGTAACAAGCTAACCAAGGGGAGGAATATTCAAGGAAAGGGTAGTATTTTTCTATTATCTTGGTTTTATCTGGTTTGAATTTGCCCCTGCGTTCATCTTCTTTTGATCCAGGGCAATATGAAACTTTATTCAAAATCTCACTGTGAACAAAATAAAATAAAAACTTTTATTTTGAATATCATAGAAAAAGTTCTGAAAGGATATTCAATGAAAATTTTAAGTCACTATTCACATTTATAATTTTTTCTCAAAGAGCAAGTGCTATTTTTATAATGAGAAATATAAATATATTTCATAGATTGATTTCCATGAAAAGTTATTGAAATAAAAATGATACTTAATATGGTTAAAGAAATGTGGAATTTAAGACTTTTGTGATTTCTAAGTGTTCTCATGACAATGGCAAGTGAAGGTGACCCTGGGGATAATAAGTGTATGTTCTACCTGTGGAAGAAAGCATGCAAAGTCAATCATAGAAGAGAATAATGTAAATAGTTAAATCAGGACATCTAATTTGATAGGGGGTATGTATATCATTCTGTTTTCTATAAGATTAAATAGTTCTTAGAATTATCATGAGAAAATTAGTGTAAATTCGATCTCCATGGAGAAGTTATGGAAGTTGAATCAGATTAAAGTCAGCTATAGACAGTGAGGTCTTGGGGAAAAACTGAAGGTAGAATTTCTATAGGGATGATTTAGGTGAGAACTTAAAACCAGGGAATGTTTCAGAAGAGATTTCTATGCTGAAAGAGGACACCCCAAATTTAAGATTGAAAAATTTTATACTCAGTATCTAGTAGCTTTCATGGAATAGTTAGCAATGAACTAAAATTGGAGAAAATTGCCTTTGGTTGGATAGTTTAAGTAATTGAATTTGACACACATTTATTACTTGTGTATAACTTGCTGGAGACACAACTAACTTCTATGGTAATACACAGGTCAGCAGGTTGTGATACATACCCCTTAGTAATTACAGTAATGGACTATCTTCATGAAGTTTCACATATGTCCATTTCATTTTTACTAATAATGACCCAATCAATAGCTATTCATTAAGCTTCCACTCTGGTGAAAAGCCTATCATTGACTTAAAATAGAATTCTGATTTAGCAAATTAGCATATCACATTCAATATTGACAATGTAAGTTTTGCTTATTGAAGTCACATTTTATGAAAACAGAAAAACACATTTTATAAAATTTAGTTTCTGAATTTGCAAGGGTTGTGATGTGCATTATGAATGATGACTTTGCTTCAGCCTTGCTCTTCCTCATGTGGCAAGGAATCTTTAGGCCAATGGGATGCATCTACATGGAACCCCCACTCCACTCTGAGCAAATAGGCCTGACCTACTTCAGGGACCTTTTGGGAACTCATTTCTAAGTCCGCCTGGTCAAGTCCACTATGTACACCCCTCTGCTCTAATTGGAAAGAGTGGCTATTTTGGAGAGTATGGAAGGAACTTAGGTAGACTGGGGTATTCATAAGACATACATGTGAGGTCTGAAGTAGGCAGGGGCAAAGGTGGTTGAGGGCCTGCACTGGTGCTCTTCCCTGGACTTTGCAAATGCCAGGGGAAGCCTTGTCATTGTATTCTTTCTCTTGTCCCGTACTTATTCTTGAACGTTCCATCACACCGCAGAGCTTGTTCACATGCTGTTCTCTCTGTCCTCTCTGTCTTGCATGCCTATTTTTATTCTCATTTTATTAATTCCCTTGTCATCAGCCCTTTGGTAAACCCCTTTTTGTCTTTCATTTCTTAACTTAATGCTGCATCCTCAAGGTTTTCATAGATATCATGTTTTCTCTTAGGTTCTTTATACGTGCCCTAAGAAAACCCCAATGTTTTCCTTCATTGAGTGCTTTCCTGGTACTTAATATTATATAATCATTTGTTGCATACATGTACAAAGATCTATGCTTAAATTCCTGACCAGGGAGGATGAAGCCTTTGTTATTTATAGTTGCTTCCCTATCATCTGGTATAGTGGCTGTCACAAAAATAAACACTTAATAGATGGATGAATAAATGAACTAATAGACAAAGAGTAAAAATCTCTCCCTGAAATCAGAATGTTTTCTAAACCTTTCTAATCTTTAGAGGCTCAGCATTTTATGGGCTTATTTTAAATTTGTGTGCAATGCAGGGTGACTTTCTTGAGTTAGAAATTTGGGGAGTAGACAATTTGCTGCTGTTTTTAAAATTATGTCGTACACTGAACAATGGTCCTCCAATTATGTCTGCACCTTAATACCCCAAACCTGTGAATTCTTTACCTGACATGGTAAAAGGGACTTTGCTATGTGATTAAGGTTGTGAACCTTGAGAGAGGGAGAGTTATCTTTGATTATCCATGGGACCCAGTGTTATCATGAGTCTTTAGAATCAGAGAACATTTTTTGACCACGTAAGAGAGATTTTATCAGTCTTCTTATGAAGACTATGAGAAAATACATTTGTATTGTTTCGAGCCACTAACTCTGTGGTTGCTGCAACACAGAAAACTGCTTCATTCTTTATCCAGTTCTGAACTGTAATGGGATTTTAAGTTGAAATCTTTTCTTCTAATCTGTCCTTATATTTGAACACTCATTCACTGATTTGTTTCATGTTCTGAATATCAAGCTTGAACATTTATATAGACGTTCAAGTCCCACACTACTAACTGAAGGGTTTACAGAAATTTCTCCTATGTTTCTGAAGAAATCTCCTTATAACACACTGAAATTAAAATTAAAAAAGATTTAATTTTCAATAGTATGTATAACATTTTTTAATCATTAACTTTTGCTTTTAGTTGAACATATATTCTAGACATTTGAACAATTTGTTTGCATCTTTTAACATAAGGAAAACCAACCTTGTTATAGCAAGATCTCAAATGGTAATAGTTTGGGTATGCTTAAAGCTGGCAGACCCATAACTGGAATTCTAGCAATATGTTTTTCAATGAAATTCAGTAGTTATTAAGTATTACATTATTTAAGAGAGAGGGTACAGTGTATATGTGCATTTACACACACATAATGTGCATACAGATATACACAGATACACAGTGTGTGTGTGTATAATTTTTCTTTCATTAAACAGTTTGGCTTATGAGATCCAGTTTAAACTAAATCATAATGCGAAATAAAATAGTGGTTTGTAGTCAGAGTGTATTTTTTATAGGCCTATAACTAAAAGACATGTTGAAAATGGTAAATGTTGATCATTAATAAACTAAATAATAGATAAAATGGACATACATTATACTAATTTGTTCACATTTATATATGTTTCAAAATCTTCATTTTAAAAAAACATACTCTTTTAGTTCACAAGGTTAAATTGTCAGAGTTACAGAAAATTCCATGGAGTTTAACATTTTGAAATTATCATAAGGATATTAAGCTTTGATTTTATGACATCATGTTCTTTGACTTTTTTTTTTTTTTTTCCCGTGGCCGTGTGCTCTGCATGTCATTAAGTCAAAAGCACAGTATCAGGAGATCTTTCATACCAAAACAGTAAAAACTAGGCATTTGAATTAGCTGGTCGGGAAAGTAACATGGAAAGCATTAAAACGAGGGTAAGCTAGGGTGAATATTAATTCATTATATAGAATGTCTGCAGCTCTGTATTTTCACGAATGCGGACAGGCATGGCTATTTAAATCTCTTCTCTATTATAACGGCTTGTGTTTCTTTAACAAAAACTATAACAACCTTAAAAAAGTTGATGTTTTATTTTTGCATTTTAAAAAATCTTTAGTATTCAAGTAAGATTATAAATTTAAGGATAGCTAAATGAAGCTCTTATACATTTAGAGGTAATTAATGGAATAATGGAAGAGCAGATTGCAATTTAATAGTCTCACCGTTAATGACTTCCTTTTCTTCAAAGTAACGTATCGGGGGTAGTAGATTGTTGTGTGGCCCTGATTTTTATATACTAAAAGTCAATGGAGAGAACCAGCTCAAACTAGTCCTGTATTTTGCTTCTCTTTTAACAATGTGCTCCAGCTCTCTGAATGATGAAGAGTCAAGCAAAATTTCTTTTCTTGTCTTTTGATCTTTCAATTTCTATCTTTTAAAATTAAATCCCAGTGGTAACCTTATTGTGACTATAATAGGATGAAAGATGTGCAGGTTAGTGTTTATCCCTCTCTGTCCCCATGAAAGAATAATGACTTAATGAAGTGCCTGTGCTCTCCCCGTTATCCTTTGAAAGGCACACCCTGACAAAATTTCTGGGCATTTTCTATCTAACATTGATGAGAAATCCTATTCATCTCTTTCCCTGTCCTTCATGCTCCTACCCCTTTCTGTATACAACCATTGTGGAAATGGTCTTGGCCTCTGCTTTTGTGCTGTGGGACATCTGTGAAAAATCCAGTAACATTAAATGAAATTAGAATAATCTCTCCTCTTGAGAATCCTACCACAAGATAATGGATCTAAAGATTGAATTTTTATTGATCTACGAACAAAACAGAAATTGGTTCCTAGTGACCTCTTATTTGTCTATTTCCTCAGAATCTTGGAATTATAGCTTTGTGGTTTATTTTTACGTGAGTATAAAACAAGACTTGGCCTTCCCCTGATTTTACACATGCACACACACACCCCCACACACCAGGCCAAATAATGTGTACATATTTTAAGAATGGAAAACATTGTATTATAATTATAATACTCAATATATACCAATAACAAAAGATGAACACAATCACACTGAGCACCTCTGGTAATTGCAGAAGTCAAATGTGACTTGAGTAGAATGTGTGTACATTTTGGGGGGCACACTCTGTATATATATTTTATTTTACAGCAAGTTCTACAACTATTTAGTCTTTACATGAGACTAAACATAAGCATATATACATATCATAGTTCAAATATATGTTAGATCATTTAAAAATTGAATATTTTATTGAAAGGTTCAGTATTTCGTAATATTAATGATATTTGACTCTGTTGGAAAGTGGGTAGCTAGGAATGTGATTCCTAGGTACTTCCCTTTTGTAGACCCTGGTTTGCTCAGAAATGCTGACCCGATGTGGTGGCTCATTCCTATAATACTGGCACTTTGGGAGGCCACAGGGGTGAGATTGCTTGAGACTATCCTAAGAGAGCAAAACCTATCTCTACCAAAAATAGAAAAATCACCTGGGGATAATGGCCTGTTCCCCTAGTGCCAGGTGCTTGGAAGGTTGAGATGGGAAGATTCCTTGCGTCCAGGAGTTGTGGGTTGCAGTGAGCTATCATTACACCACTGCATGCCAGCCCAGGTGACAGAGCAAGACCCGGTCTCAAAAAAATAAAAATAAAAATAAAAAGTATGGCTGTCCCTGTCCCTACTTGTATGAATGCATTCACTCTCTGTTCAAAATAGTCGCACCTCATTTTTCACTACTGAGATTTCCTTCTTGGTTCTTAACATGGATATTGATAGACAGAATCATTTGCCAGGCCCTTTTTTATTGTTTTCCTTTATTATGCCATCAGTTTTGAAATATTTTTCCTTCTTTATTAAAAAAAAATCAAAACTTTTTTTTTAATTAACAAAAGCTTTTTTCTCTCTTCATGTTTTCCTCAGTAGCACGATTTTGAGCAACCTTCAGAGCAGTTACTCTCACTCTTGTGAGGCCATAAGAACTAGATAAAAGCGATACAATTTGGGGGAAAGCATGAACAATTGGCGGCCAAACAGGTATGTCTTTGACTTCCCAGTTTCACCTGACAATGTTCAATTTAGTAATATATGCAAAGATTCTGACATAATATTAGTGTTTGATAAATTCTATTTCCTTTCTCTTTATTTCTGTACACTGTTTCTTCTGTAATATCCATATTATTATTCAAATGTTTGGTTTTAACAAGGAAATAAAGTATTTTGCAGAGTATCTGTCATATAGTATCACTCAAAAAATATTTTATTATTAAAATTATTATCTTTACATTTCCACCGAACTTTTCCTTATTCCATTTCCCGTAAAGTCCTTTATGCTTTCAATAGCAACTATATTCATTGTTCTCTTCTAAATCTATGCTAAGAGTGTTCTTGTCTAGAAACTGGCTTCTTGGTGTCCCTTTCAGTAGGCTTCCTAAAGGTGAAGAGTGAAAAATCCATAAAGTGGAAGAAAAAGATGTAGTATTTAAATAAGAAGGAAAAATTTGAAAGGACAGAAAATGAAGCTGTATCTATCTTACTTGGATAGTATTTAGAAAAGACAATTTTGAATAGCAATACACACTTTGTAAGATTCTTATAATATTGATATTTTAGATTCATTCTTTGAGCTTTTGACGAGTCCATTGTATTAATAGTGAGTATTGTTGTTTGACCAATTAGCAGTAATTGAACGTACCTTGAAGCACAAAATATCCTGTATGATTACCAACAAAATGCAGGTTTTTAATGAATGGTATGATGTTTATTGAAATGGGAATTTAAAATTTTACCTGGAGTTAAAAGTTGTGGTGACATTTAAGCTACAGTTATGGAGTTGAACTCACTGATTTTCCTCTATATGCACATGGAAAGGAAGCGCCACCACTCATAGTGGTTTATCTGCTTACTGGGAATCATCTAAATGCCTCCTTCTCCATAAGTAGCCCTTATACCCAATCACTGCATCTTCAGAATTCTGCTGCCTTAACTGAATCCGTTTCCTGGCCTCCATCCCATGGCCATATCACCTTTAGGCATCAGCTTCATGTACCCAGTCTACTGCAACATCAACCTTTTTGGTTTGCCTGATTCTTATATAGCTACGAGTAGAGCTGTTTATACCATGTCACTCAACTGATTAAAACAAGGCAGGTTTTCCTTTGCCCTAAAATTAAAATTAAAACAGTTACCATCATGATCTATCTGGTTTCAGCTGTCTACTCCAGTCCCATCTGTCCGTTCTTCCTCTCCAATCTTTTCTGCCTTAGTTCCACAGGACATCTTCCTATTCCTGGAATTGCTAATTCACTGTCCTGCTTCAGAGATTTTGCCCCACCATTTTATTTTCCTGAGGCTTTTCTCTCTATACTCCATCTTTATTATTCATCCTTGTGTGTGTGTATAGATATCAAAGTGGCAAATATAGATTTATTATAAGGAATTGGCTTACATGATCAGGAAGGCTAGGAAGTCCTAGGATCTGCAGTGGGCAAGATGGAGACACACAGAGTTGATGATTCCGTTTCATTCGTACTCCAAAAGCCTAAAGCAACAGAGACTGAATTCTTCCGTACTTCACCTTTTTGCTCTATTCAGGTCATCAGTGGATTGGATGAGGTCAACCCATGCTGGGGAGGGTAATCTGTTGTAGTCATTCTACAGATTCAAGTGTTCTTCTCATCCAAGTACACTCATGGACACACCTGAATAAAATTTAATCAAATATCCAGGCACCCCATGGTCTAGCCAGTTCATGCGCAAAACTCTAGACTCGTCTAGTCTTAGTATGGATACCCCGCTCTCTAAGGAAGTTTTCATGACTCCCAAGTCCATGGCATTGCATTTTTATGACCATGTCTACTCCCACAATATACTGTTTACAGCCATCATGGCACCTATCACACTACATCCTCATTGCTTGCTTATTTACATTCCACAAAAGACTCTACATACTGCAGTCCCACATTTGTCTTGCTTACCCTTACCCCTGTAATCCCTAATTTAGGAATTATTCTTTGGTGCTTAGGAAGTGTTTGATAAATGTTTGCTGAATGCATGAGATATTTGATTAACCTTTAACTTGAATCCTTACCGACATTAAAATAATTATTTTATCTTGATTGCTTACATAAAATCAACATTTACTGCTGGCCAATTATGGCTAAATATATATGTAACAATATTCAAGATCCTGGTTTCATTAACTTTCTTTTGGGATTTGTGCACTAAACCTAGTTCAATCTGTGGTTTAGATATTTTACGCTGATAAAAGCTGAGGCTACCTTGTTAGAATTCTCTTTGTTGCTCACCACCAGGGAAAAGGGCATTCAATTTAGCTGTTTCAAATTAGAAATAGCATATGAAAGGAAAAGAAGCTTTGGAATGAAAAACAGCTCAGGGTAGAAGACTGGGCTGGTTGCCTTCATTCTGTCTTAGTTACTGACTCCTGTATATTGAACACCTAGACAACTACTTGGCACAAAATAGGATCTAAACTTGTTAGGTGAGTGAACTTTGATAAGTCACAAAAATTAGTTTAGTTGCAGTCTTCATTTGGTAACTGTTGGTAATTAATTTTCTTACTTCACAAAGATTTTTTTGAGACTATTATGAGTTAACATGCTCAAATTGAATATAGTAGATAAATGAATATCTCATATTTCTTATTTTGATAGTATCAGAATGTCTGTGAATTGATTATAAGTATAAAGTATTTGTTCTATCCTGCAGCCCCTGATTGCACACTTTCCACCCTTTGCTTATAAGTGCTTTTCATGTTCTAAGCATTATACTAAGAGTCTCATGTATGTAATTTTATTTTATTTTAATAAGGTATTGTTCTCCTCAGTTGGTAAATAAAGTCTAGTCTCATAAAGATTCAATAACTTGCTTACTATCACATAACTATGTAGTTTCAACCCCCAACTGATACTTGGGTTTATCTGGTACCAAAATTCAATGGTCATAACCTTGTACAATTTTAAAACGTGTAGAATGACATCTATGTTCATTAGAAGCTAATTTCTTCCCCCTTCTTATCCTCCAGTATTAGCCTTCTACTGGTCATGTCTTTTGGATTTGCACAAGCACAAAGTATGTCATTATGAGAGCATGGTAGGGCACAGTCATGAGTGGTTGGGAAAACGCTTGCTCCAACTACTCCTGGCTCTGTCCCAGCTATAATCACTGCCTCTCCTGCCCACATGTGAGCATCCATGCCCAAAGCAGAGCTGGAACATAGCTGTGCCTACCACAGAGGAAGTCATCCCTGGACAAACTCTGGAGTTTCCCAGAGTGCTCTAGGTATTTGACGATGAGAAGTTTGTCTTTTATCTTAAAAAAAGAATATAAGGAAATACCCAGCTGGCTACATCCAGTTAAAGGGAAAATAAGAAGTGAATCTTACCTTATGTAGCATGTCTCCGCCCATCCCTGCCCAATGTTCATTTCAATATATAAACTGAGTCCCTATATTAGGTTTCACCCCTGAGTCCTGATACCTGATGATGTTCTTTTACTTGTACATCATTTATTCTTTTATTTAAGAGATGAGGTCTTACTATATTGCCTAGGCTGGTCTCAAATTCCTGAGTTCATGTGATCCTCCAGCCTCAGCCTCCCGAATATCTGAGATCATAGGCACATGTTCCTGGCTTCCACCTGTATTTTAGAATCTTTCTCTTCCTTCTTCTCATATGTATATTTATTCCTACAATTACTGTCTTCCTGTTATATGTATTATACATATCAGTAGTGCCTTTTTTCATTGTTATTACTTCCTTTTGCTTCCTCTCTACCCTCAAGAATAATTTCCTCATACTAAAAATAACAACAAACATCTTGATGACCATAATTTTTCTTTTAGTGACCATCATTTTTCCCCATTTAGTGCAAAACTCTTTGAATATGTGACTAAATTAATTTTTTTCTTGTTATCTTTCAAATTTTACAATTTAAATTTTGTTAAAAGAACTCTGAAATCATTTTTGATGGATTTAAAAAATCATCCATCAAAACACACTTATTACCTTATTCATTAACAGTATGATCAAAAGTGATTTTACTGTTTTTAAACTTTTTTTTTAACCACAAGTAGTTGAAAATTTATTTGGGGGAGGCAGTGTTAACATTAATGAAATAGAAAAAAAGAAACACAAATTACTAACCAATCTTTCTCTGTGTTATATCTGAATAAATTTTGTTTTATTAAATAGATATAGAGTTACAAGTATACTTTCAGAAAATAATTTCTTTTGTCCCAGGAATTTTTTTCTTCTCAGATTTGGCATTCTAATGACCCATTGTCTCATAAGAAGTTTTTAAGTCATAACAACTAGCTGCTCTACAAAGGCAGCCATTTCTGGAGAGTAGCACTGGCCACCTGCAGGCCCCTGGGCTGAGGGGAGGTGGAGAGGAGGCTCCCTGCTGCCCCTGCCAACTCCTGGGTAGATCCTGCCTCACTGCTCACCTGGGGCCTCCATCCCAGAAAAGCAGGGCTTATTTTTCTGATTAAAGAAAACAAAAAGTGCCATGCCACTGTTTTTTATAACAGCAAAAACCAAACCAAACCAAAACAAAACAAAAAACCCACTTTTCTTTCCTGCCTCATCTAAATGGTGCTCAGCATTTTTCAAAGGGACCAGATGAGAAGTGGCTTATTGGTAATATTATTTCTACCGTGATTCTACCTTTCTTGATTTCTTTGGGCTCTGACTCCTTTTCATTTCCATCTCTTTCACATATTTTGTCTAAAATTATCACTCTATTCAAAGACATTGTAGGCTTACAACATTTTCCTTAGGTAAACATTTTTTCCTGCTTGAAGTCTGAGGGATAGTCTATATTTAACTTAAGTGGCTTTCTTTTTTTTTTTTT
>CAUYQV010084955.1:0-37527 GCA_963574575.1 Galagoides demidoff | reverse complement strand
CAGCCATCATTGTTGTTTGGCGGGCCGGGCTGGGGATTCGAACCCGCCACCTTAGGTGTACGTGGCTGGCGCCTTAGCCAATTGAGCCACAGGCGCCGAGCCAGTTTTTCTATTTTTAATAGAGGCTGGGTCTCACTCTTGCTCAGGCTGGTCTTGAACTTCTGAGCTCAAATAATCCACCTGCCTCAGCTTCCCAGAGTCCTAGGATTATAGGCATGAGCCACCACTCCAGGCCTGCAGCTCTGATTTAGCTAATTATGTGAACACTGGCAGATTTGTTTAAGGAAACACAACAATGCAGGAAAGAAGCTAAGCAGAACTTGCTAATAAACACAGTATGTAGACTTTCCTGCCAAGTCATCTTGCCAATCCGCTTTTAAAATAAGGCCCAGAGTTATTATTATTAAGTGATAATTAAAAGAAAAACATATGCTCAGTACTGACTTGAATTACTGGGGGATGGTAAATTCTGAAATCCTGGCACTTCATAAATTTGGGAATAATGTGTATTATACAGTGAACTGACCCAGGCTAATGTATATGATTTAATTTACTAAAAATGCCAACATATGCATGAGGGGTTTACTGTTCTTTTTATGATAAAGTTATTATTAACTCATCCTGCGTTGTGTGATAAAACATTAAAACCTTTAAAAATTAGATTATTATAAGTTCATGTTTTGAGAAAAAACTAAAATCAAGCAATGGGAGTTCCAGCAAACAAAGAAGAAACAGAATAATTGAAAGCTTTAAGAAGCAAATGGTCTCTCTGAAAAGTTTAAATTTGATTGGAATAATTGAAGAGTCTTGTTTTTAATATAAAATGAATGTCAATCTGCACAATGAATACATTTTCTTTCTTTCTTTCTTTTTTTTTTTTTTAAGTAGAGGCTGGTCTTAAACTCCTGAGCTCAAGTGATCCTCCCACCTTAGCCTCCCAGAGTGCTGGGATTACAGGTGTAAGTTACCATGCCTGGCCAATAAATTCTCGTCTAAAATAGAGTTTTTACATGTATAGTAAGCCCAGAGGATAATGGGAAAACCAGAAAATCAGACTATTCTGTCTGGAAATATTTGACCACTCCAATCTCTTATCCACTATGGATGCTCAGTTGCCCCGCGAAGTGCCATTCTGCCAGCTTTGCTCCTGTGTGGGCGCTTACAACCTCTGTCCCCAAGTTACTTGAACCCTGCTTCAAGGTCTAGTTTATTGTAATCTCGAGGCCAATCCACGGAAAAAAAATTGAAAAAGAGTGCTCTCTAATTTCTTTGCTTTAATTTCTGAAGCATATTACAGCAACTCTATACCCACTGTCACTGAGTAAAATGAAATGGGACTTTGTGCTCACCTTTGTGAAAAATCTCCACTATGTAGGGAAAAGTCAGGAAGTTGTCTTGCAAATTTCTCAACTCCAACATTGACATTCTGCTCTACAAATGAAAGTTTATTTTCTCTTTGTTAAAGAGAGCCACGCAGTCCACAGTGACCAAAGAAATGTTGTTGCTGAAAGCAGATCCACAGGGCGACTTGCCTGAAAGGAGCTGGAGAAATACAAAACGGCTTTGATTGAAAGCTTTCTGGAGATCACTCTGCTGTGATTAGAATGTGAAAACTGAGGGGTTTGCTTTCTAATATTTCCTTTTCTACACTCCCTTTTGGGTCACAACAATTAATTGGCTTACTTGGAGCTAAGTGCAGCCAGCTCTGAGATAATTGCTAGAAACCTATCTTGGAGTCAGAATAACTCTGGGAATTTCACTTTGCAGTCAATGAGGGACTCAAGGATAAACGCTTAATCTCTGTCTGCCACATTCTTCCTAGTGACCTTTACAGAATGGCTAAAAAGATCCTCAAGTTGGCAGCTGCTTTTTCAAAGCTCACATGTGAAAAATTGTTGGCAGTCTGAACATGATATTACTTAGTAGTAGGCTGTCACTGTCTTTTCAGCACTCGAGTATTGAGTATTGCTGACTTCCATCTGGTTTACCCACAACTGAGGTGATCCGCATGGATTAAGGCAATAATTCAATCTGAATGTTTGCTTTGTATTTAAAAAACAAACGAAATGTTAACAGTTGTCAGGTGTAAGCTTGATCCACATTGTAACGCTTTGCTGAGATTATGAGGATTATGCTAGGAACTTGAAGTAAGATTTGGGTACTGACAGATACCAGGTTACTATTATCAGGCTTTAATATCCATCAAAGAAGTATTAAATAATCAGATAATGTTTCTAGGCTCTCAAAAAAGAAATCCCTTCATGCTAACCTGCATACACTCCTAATCATACAGCAACCACAGAAACTACATGGAAAGCAGCATATGTCATGTATGAGTTGGTACACAGATCCTGTACCAAGTCCAAATTAAGAATTAGGGTCTTCTGTTCTTATTCATCCACATGTCACGTACCTTTAGGCAGAAGAATAATGTCTGTGGGCTGCACCGTCTGCTCTGGCTTATGAAATTCACTGTGGATCTTCATGCTTGCCTCTGGTGATTTCTTTCATATCTTTCAACTATCTTTGGCCTGATCTTCAAAGATTGAAGTGTAATTATCATAGAATCATGGCATTTTATCATGCCTATAATCCCAGCACTTTGGGAGACTGAGGCAGGAGGATGGCTTGAGCCCAGGAGTTTGAGGTTGCTATGAGCTATGATGATATGGCAATCTGCCCAGGGTGACAGAGTGAGACTCAGTAAAAAAGAAAGAATGAATGAAAGAGAGAGAGAGAGAGAGTATCATGGTATTTTAGATTGTAAATAGACCTTCAATACGGTTTATTCTAATCCGTTCACATTACAGGTAAGAAAACTCAAGCATAGCGTTTTATTGTTTTCTGTATATAACTCATAACTTTTGATCCAGGACTAATTCTATTTTCCTTACACCAAATTACTCTTTGTTTTGTCTGCTAGCTCTCTAAATCATCATTATTTATGATGAAGAAAACAATTTTTTTTCCTTTTTTCTTGAGACAGAGTCTTACTTTGTTACCCTGGGTAGAGTGTCATGGCATCATAGCTCACAGCAACTTCAAACTTGTGGACCCAAGTGACCCTCTTGCCTCAGCCTCTTGAGGAGCCGGGACTGCAGGCACCCACCACAATGCCCAGCTAGTTTTTCTATTTTTCTATTTTCAGATGAGTGTCTTGCTCTTGCTCAGGCTGCTCTTGAACTCCCGAGCTTCAGTAACTCATCAGCCCCCAGCAGCCCAGGGTGCTGAGATTATAGGTGTGAGTCACTGCACCTTGCATTCTAGAAAGCAGAATGTTCTAACAACTCTGGAAGACTGCTTCTCATTTTCCTGAGAAAGTCGGGAAAAATGATGAACAAAGTGCCTTTACAAACCCCATCAGTGAGCAGCGAGGAGTCTACATGTGCCCAAAAGTAGCTGAAAAAATCTTCCTGGATGATGGAGACTTTCCTCTGCCTCATACCCCATAACTATCTGCAGCCTTTTTCTTGCTGCTTGGCCTGGTTTGACCATGATGTTGAGAGAAATGTGTGGACCACCACTTTCCCTTCCCAAGGCTCAGGTCTGCCCAGGATTCCCCAATTAAAAGTGGAAAATTTCAACTTATTTAGGGTTTTGTTTCTTATTATTGGTTTTTCAGAAATGATTTTGTTAAAATAATACCCAGCATTGTGTTTTCCTATTGGTTTCTGGATCCACACGTGCCATTGTAGGAGGAGGTGCAGGGGTCACCCCCGGCCCTGCCCAAATGCCCCGGGGTCATGTATGGTGGAGCATGAAGCTGTCAGAGTGGGATACGCGTCCCCACTCTGCAGACTGTCCTCCCACCCTATGCTGATGTCACATTCAGTCTGTAGTTTGCCTGCAACCCAGCTTTGCATATTCTGTTCTCTCTTCCTGAAATGGTCTTTTCTTTCTAGGCTTTAATTTCATGTGTCAATTTACCCTTAAATTTATTTTCCTTCTCTCCTTTTTAGCCCTATTTCTTCTATTTATGTATTTTTGCCATGTATATCTGTATACCATATGTAGATATGTGGATATATATACATACAGGCTATTTCATCTCTTTACAATGTAAAGAACTAATGTTAGAATATACCAGACATGATATAAAGTATTAGAGAACTGCTACTCTCAAGTTGTTTATAGTCTGTCTAGAGAAAGTCCTATACATTTTTCCTACTAAAAATTGTATAGACTGTGTAATATGTATTTACAAGTAAAGTATATTCAGATCTGGAGGTAGTACAAAAATGAGAATACATGTACTACCTCCTTTGTACTTGTAATATGTATTTACAAGTAAAGTATATTCAGATCTTGAGGTAGTACAAAAATGAGAATAATCATTCTAGCGTGGAGGGAGAAATGTGTTGCTGGAACCCTTTACAAAAATGTGCTATTTGGGACGGTGCTTGTGGCTCAAAGGAGTAGGGTGCCGGCCCCCTATGCTGAAGGTGGCGGGTTCAAACCTAGTCCCAGCCAAAAACTGCCAAAAAAAAAAAGTGCTGAATCCTGAATCATGAAGAATCACAAAGAACTTCAGAGGAAAATGCGGCCTTGTTATTTAACACCTGACTCAGTTCTGTATTAAAGCACAATGGCACTGAACCCTTTTTTTCTCTATTTTTTTCTTAATGCTGGAGAATACTAGTTGTATCTTTTTCTTTGGACCTACACAGGTCAATCCGATCAGATAATAATAGCTGTCATAGAAGTCTTACGTGGATATGTGACTTGGGGACATACAGTGTTTCTCCCTGAAACAATACAGATTAAAACTTTGTTAAAGTAAATTATGAGGGTGTACTTGATGGAGGCATAGATATTTTAAGTTGAAGTACCTCCTAATGGGTGTTTATGGAAAAAAAAATGAAACTGTCCTGACAATTTCTTCTTTGTGATGGTACTTGAAGGTTTAAAGATGACATTTTTAATGTGTCATTATCAGTCCCCACCTCTCTCTTAGTAATCAGCTACTATTCTACCAGACTACATGTCAATAAGTAAACTTTTAATGTAATAGCCTTAACTTTTTGAGTTCTAGGTGTGATTCTAAGCATCCAGTGGGCAGGTTACTGCTGGATCTTTGATGCCGGTCATAATGCCTGACGTGCAGCAAGGGACCAATAAAAGCTGAGCTGAACAAGGGATGAGCCCAGGTGAAAAGCTTGCAGATTACCCTGGTGGGGTAGGCTGGATGGGGTCACACGGGGACATCAGTGTGATGCAAAGGTTAGAATCACCACCTCTCACTCTGCCTTGTAGCTGGATATCAAACCAAGGGTTATTTTGAAATTTAAAAAGAAACATTCCTTAAGTTTACTAGGTAGTAGATTTTTCTGGATTGGAACCTTACTTTTCCTGTGTAGATATTTCTCAGCAGATAATATAATTGGATGTACCCCAGCTAATTTCTTTTGTGTTTCCAAAATTTAGTGTATCATTTTTACTAGTTACTACTGCAGTGCTATTTTTCAGTGATATTCTTGAGTGTCCCAGGTAGTATCGAATGCATGGTTTTCATGGTATTTGGATTAAAGAAGATTTGAGGTTAAATATAGCGTGCCTTTAAAAGCAGACTTTGCGCTTGCCTTTGACCAACAGCACAGGCAAAGGCGTTTGCCGGTACTAACAGTCCTGACACGAGCCTGCAGGGAACGACTGGCAGAGGCTGCTGTAGAGTCTGCTGTGATTTCTGACATCCCCTATGGTTAAAAGGATAGTTCAGTTGCACTAAGTATTCTCTTGTTTTGGATTCCATGTAAAGCCACGGATTTTGAGTAGGAAAGGATTTTTTTTTTTTTTTGACACTATTTTGCTGGTGATCCAACCTCTCTTTGCTCCCTCTCCACTCCGGGGGCCTCTGCAAGGAAGAAGGGCAAGTGCACCTCGAGAGAGAAGATATGGTTTAGATGGAATTCTTTACAGACTGGAAAATCTGTCCTTGCTCTGATGAGGAAGAGACATTGGGAAGGGAGGGGACAGCAGAGGAGGAAAGGGAAGGAATTGGGTAAGTGAGAGGGGGGAAGGGAAGGGCAAGAAAGGAAAAGAAAATTCAAGAAAAAAAGGAGAAAAGAGAAGAAAAAGCAGAAGGGAGGGGAGGCATGGCATGGCGGGCGTGGCGCGGAGCAAGTTGGGGAGACAGGTCTCTCTCTCAGTTTACTCTTGCGGGGTGGAAACCCAGAGTGCGTTAAGGTCGAATCATTTGAAGGGAAAACTGAAATCCAAGGGGGTATGTTTGTTTTTTCAACTGGAGCTTTAGGGAAGCTGCTTACAGGGAGACCCCAGAGCAACGAAGGAGGCTGCAGAGTAAATGGGGATAAACTGCCCAGAGCCGGGCAAGGCGCCTCGGTGACACAGACACACCCCGGGCACTGAGCTGTGGGGCTCTCTGAGTGGCTTGAAAGTGAGCCTGAGTTATCATTTTCCAGCTCCACGTGGCACGGAAAGGATCCAGAAGCAGGAGCCCTGAGCTAAGGGGACGAGGTGAGACCCCGGCTGGGCACAGCCGCCCGGTGGATAAGGAGCAACCCTGATGCTGAGGAAAGGTGGCGTCGCTCCAGGAAAGACAACAGAAGGTGCAAAGGAAACTCCGTTGATTTAAAGGTCTTTTTCTCCCCCATTTGCTAACAGGATGTCAGCCCTCCTCTTCCTTTCCCTGCACAGGACCTTGCTGTGGAGGAGCTAAGGGCAAGTCGAGGGCAAGTGTGCGTCTGCAAAGGTGAGTGAGGGGGGTGCGCGCCCCACACGAGCTTGTGGAGGGGCGCGGTCCCCCTCCGGAGACAGCCTGTCTCTGAAGTGTGCGCAGCTAAATGGACTTACAGCTAACAGTGGTTCTCAACCTTCCTAATGCCGTGACCCTTTAATACAGTTCCTCATGTTGTGGATTTTATGATTGGGGGTCACCACAACATAAGGAACTGTATTAAAGGGTCGCAGCATTAGGAAGGTTGAGAACCACTGTACTAAAAGATACTAGAACAACAACAGACACCGTAAATGGAGGCGCTAATAGGGATTCTGCGGAGAAACAAAACCAATGGGGTTAGGCCTGGTGGAGGATGAACAGGTGGCGAGAAGTGGGAAAGGGCGAGAGCGGAATGAGCTGTAGCTAGGAACCAAAGCGCGGCTGGGAACATACATAGTACAAGGTCCCAGTGACCTGTAGCTGACTGGGAGCTCACTGACCTAATTAAAGTTGATGCAATCTATCCTATAGCCCCAACCTGTCAGGCACCCCAAAGGCAAGGAAGGACAACCAATCCTGTCAGGAGAAAGTGGGGCAAGCCAGTGAGCTCCTCAAAGGGCTCCGGGTCTTCCTGCGGACTGACCCGTCCCTCTCTCTGGAATGCATTTCCACTTTGTGTCATTCTGTGAGGCTTCCTTCTGCACTGTCACTTTGCATAGCTTCTTTCTCTTTCCTCTTTTCTTTTTTTTTTTTTTTTTTGCAGTTTTTGGCCGGGGCTGGGTTTGAACCCGACATCTCCTACGCCCTACTCCTTTGAGCCACAGGTGCCACCCTTCTTTCTCTTTCCTGTCACAAGCTGTTTGCCCCGCAGTGCTTTGTGTCTGTAGTCACACCGTCCTTGGCTCCACTCATTCCTGACACTGGGAATCCAGACAAACCTAGCAATGGGACATGCAGAAATCTATGAAAGGGGATTTATTATGGGAACTGGTCATGCCATTTTGGAGGCCAGGAAGTGCCACGAGATGCTGTCTGCAAACTAGAGACAGCAAAGCCAGTGGTGTGATTCAGTCTGAGTCCAAATTTTGAGAACCGGGGGATCCAAGACCTTAAGTCCCATCTAGAGCTGCAGGTGTTAAATCCCAGAGTTCAAAATCCTGAGAACCAGTAGTGCCAGTGTCTAAGGGCGTAGAGATAGATGTCCCAGATCCAGGAGCGATAGATATCCCAGCTCCAGGTGAGGGAGAGAATTTGTCCTTCCTCTCCTGGGGCCCTCAGGGGATTGAATGGTCCTTTGCTCAGTCAATCAAATCAAATGCTCTCTCTTCTGGAAAATCCCACAGAGATGCAGTGAGAAGTAATGTTTTCCACTTGTCTGGGTATCCACTAACTCTGTAGACACCCCAGATTAACCACAACAATGGACCAATGAGAGCATTTTTTTTTTTCCCCTCATGTCCATTTGGTTGGTGCTGGAAGGAAGATTGGAACCAATTATAGAAAATAACAAAACAGCATTTTATTTGCAAATATGCATAATTCTGGTTAAGCTGGCACCATGCTACCCATCGGTTAAAAACATTTTATTTTGGGAAAGAAGAGTAAAATTACATCAAAATTTTTAAGTGTGCCCCTTTTCTAAAAACAGAATCCATTATTATTGCCACGTCCATTCCATTTTCCGAAACGATGTTCAAGTTTTCTCCTTAATGATCATTACAGTCTCTCTGTAAATAGTCATTGGCGTCACCCAAGGTGACGAGGGGCATCTGTCTGTGACAAAGTTTTGTTTTATGCTGCCTGTTGGGGAATCCACCTTATCCTACCAAATTTGGTCACCTTATCCCAGTGAAAAAATGCATGGCTTAAAAAAAAAAAAGAATTTTATACCTTATTAAGGGAAGTAAAGGCAGCTGTAATAAATCTATAAAATCAGGCAGTAAGGCAGTGTGACAACCACCATCTGGGGGGAGCAAATGACATGTACGCCTCAGGCAAAGAAAGACTGGATCTTACTGAGTTTTTTCTTAAGTTACGTCCTGAGCATTATATCTGTGTAAAGTGGATGGAAATAAGTAAACAAAGCAAGACTTCTAAGGCCAATGATTTAACAGGCCCTTTAAAAGAAATTAGCAAAGACTGATTCTGGTTTCATGGTGTTAGCTATTGGGAAAACTCAATATTTATCTCCCCGTTTTTCCATACAAAATTTGATCCTGTACGTTCTAGAATAAATGAATTTTGATCTTGCCTTTAATTTTATTCTCTATTCTTTCCATTCCTATTGACCACCTCAAACAGCCCCTGAGCTTTACCTGATTCACAGTGCCTTGGGGTCACCTCTGGAAAAACCAGTGTTTGTAGCAATGTCAAAGTCCACAGCTTCTCCCAAAGGAGAGGGTGCCAGGTGGCAGGTGACTGTGATCCCCTGTGGCTGGATTTCGACCCCAGGATCCACCCAGTCAGAAAACCTTTATCTTTGGAATACTCCATAGCGATTTCAAGAGTAGACTCGGCTCTTTCTTGGAGCTGTCCCAGGCACCTTGCTGTCTCCTGTGAGAAAGTCAGCTAATCCCGAGGGGATGCTGTGAGGATAATAACCCTAGTGTTATAACTAATCTACTTTAAAAGTATAATTCCTCAGAGATACATTTTATAATTTTTAAACCATGTTATTGTCACAGTTGAAGCTCTCAGAGTAAAGGGGCAAGTGGGGTATTTTTACAAGATTATACAGAGTGTTTTGTCGCTACATTTTTTGCTCCATGGTTTCATAGTCTCTCCCTCTAGAAAGGAATAAAAAAATATTTCTCTTTTTCCTCCTCTTAGTGCTTTTGTAATTGGACTGGAAGTCTTTGGAGGAGAAAGAGATTAAAGATGCTTCAACAATTTGCTAATCAATAGATCTATATTTTTTTCTCATTTGAAGTATGTAGTACTTTCTAATTGAACGAACGTCTTGGCCCAATGCCCAGTGGAAATTTCAGGAACTGGGTGCACAATATCTCAGCATATTGTTTCAAATAACTCTTCCTAACTTCTTTAGGGAGATAAAATAGGCATTCGCATTAGGCCAGAAGGTTATTAGATCACTAAGAGACTCCGGCCAGGTCTGGCCACAGGCCATTGAGTATTATTCTGTCAACACTAACGTCATTAGAATCACCTAGGATTGAATTACTCTCAGCAGCTTTACAGCTGCCTGACAACACTTGACATCTACCAAGAAATGCTTCTTGGCACCAATGAGAATTTGCCACTGGGGCGATTTCTATCTAAAAAGTGTAGGAGATGAAGTGGGATAACAGTATCGCTGTTTCAACGTATGATATTTACAAAATAAGTATTGAGTTTTCGCTTTTGAATGTTGGGATTAATTTTTCTGCACTGCACACACTCCTTCTCCTCCCCACCTGGACAGCCTCAGTGACCATAAATAAGTTGAGGAAAGTTATTACTCTACTGTTACATAAAGGTTTTCTTATCTGGCTGCCACAGCTGTCACAGATCCAAATGCTCTTATTTAGGATGTCTAGGCTGGAAGCATTATTGCCTATGTTCTTTAGCGGCTGGAGAACATTATCATATTATTTTGTGAATTTAATTCATACTTCCTCTTTTTATCAGTAGGTTTTTAATGTTGAGTTATTTTTCAAACATACAAAATAGATGATGTTTAGGTCTCTTCCACATGGTTTTTTTTTTTTTTAGTATTAATATTTATCTAAAAACATTACATTTCAGGCTTGGCACCTGTAGCACAGTGGTTACTGCACCAGCTACATACACCAAGATTGGCAGATTCAAACCTGGCCCAGGCTAGCAAAGCAACAATGACAACTGCAACAAAAAATAGCTGGGCATTGTGGCAGGTGCCTGTAGTTCCAGCTACACGGGAGGCTGAGGCAAGATAATCACTTAAGCCCAAGAGTTGGAGGTTGTTGTGAGCTGTGACACCATGCACTCTACCCAGGGCAACATAGTGAGACTCTGTCTCAAAAAAAAAAAAAAATTACATTTCATAGTTTGAGCAATGATTTTGGATTTGAGCTTCACAATTTACTCACTATATTGCAACATTCCTAATGTGAACTCACAAACTAATTCTCATCCCTTTCAATATTAGTGGGCTTCTGAAATATTCAGCAGTAATTATGTCTACCGGTTGTTTTCTTTAAAATTAGATGTCCTTACAATGTGCATAGATAATGAAATATTGCCTAGAATGAAACACGATGGTGTTCACTGAAAACTTATAGGATATAAGACTTTGTATGCATTTAAATTGTGCATGCCTATATTTCCTTCAAAATTTTCCATAATCCACATTTCCCCTTAGTTGATACTATTTGTTCCATCTGAGAGTTCTGGTTATATAAGGTGTATATTTTAAGGTTAAATAAGGCAGAATATTGTCAAAATATTGCATAGGAGTTATTCATGCTTTATCATATTTTATCCAAGATCTAGAAGGTTCTACACAAATACAAATTTTAAAAATCTTTATGTCTAATATACAGAATAAATTGTTTTCATTTTCTAAAAAAAAATAAATTTGTTTTCCAGAACAATTTAGTGACATTATCAAGTGAATAAAAAATCATTTTTAACATTACTTTTAACTTGTTACTAAGTCTTAGTATTAGGTAAAATTTAATTCAGACTTGTCACAAGGATGAAGGAAGATGGTTAGTGGACTTTGTGGAAGAAACAGAAAAATTTTATATTGAGTATCACAAGGTTTGTGCTTCATTAAAAATTTTCCCCAAATCACTTGTAGATGAAGTATGTCCTGTATAAAATAAATGCTAAATAGTGGGAAGAAAGTCAAAGTTGAAAGCAGTGGTAGCCTTAGTGGAAAGTATCAGAAAGCTTATAATGGGAGAAAGAATGTATTTGGAAATTATTTTCCACAACTTTCTAAAGACGGAAAAATATCCATGAAGTCAGGTGGAAAGAAATAGAAAATCAAGCAATAATTTTGAGGATTTGACTAAAATCAGATAGGCCAGAACCAGTGGAAGAACTCTGACAACATGAATAATAAGAGTAGATCAACTTCCCCAAGATATGACAAAGGATTTGAGGATTTTTTAAACTAAAGAGTCCTCTACCCAGGGGGACAGCTTGAGGCTCTGTCTCAAAAAAAAAAAAAAAAAAAAAAAGAGTCAACCTGGATAATTTTAGTCAAACTTCTTACTTTCTCCACAGTTGTACTATTCTTTACTTAAGTTCTTTTCTGCCTATGAATTGTCGGAATAATGTTTTCAACTCCAGGCTTTCCCTTCTCATTACCAACACTGGGCTATTTCCATATCTAAGTTGCTCTGCATATCTCAGGGTCACTATGTGATTGGTCTAAAATGAATTCTTGGAGGAAGAAGGAAGATGGCTGACTAGGGCAGCTGTTGCCAGAGGCTCCTATCCAGAGGGAGAGATACTGGACCGAAGTGGACTCGGTGAAGCCAAAGGTGGGGAGCTGAGCTAAGAAAGAAGACAGACAGGTCCACATCATCTCTGCTGAGGCAAGCTGCAACTCCTAGAAAGAAGATCTAAGAAAACAAATTCCAGGTACAAAGCCAGGAGGATGAAAGACCCCTTCCCAAAGTGGGAGGCTTGCTGTGGGCTCTCTGAAAATGAACAGGAAACAAAAGACCTCTCATTTTACCCTGCGGGATATAGCTGCTAATCCCTGGGCCTCTTTCTCCAGGGTGGTCCCTCTTATGAGCCTAGGCATCATCATGCCCAGCATAGAATTAAACAAATATTTCCCTTGCAATTTTGAACTCCTAGTCCACCCTTTTTCCCCTCACATAACAGTCTATAGGTTTGGCCCTGCAGAGCCCAGAGTATCTGGAAATTTCCTGAGAGGCCTGAGTATTGTATGGGCCACTGGACAGCAGCACAGAAACTGTGACTCAAGTGGGAGCAGGAGGATGCAGAGAGAGAGAGGGACACATGGAGAAGAGAGATACACAGTGATGGTGTGCAGTGGGTAGAGGCACTGACACCCCTGTTCTGACTTTGGCAGATAATCTTTTCTGACTTGATTGCTCCCTGGAGGGGACCAGGCTCCATCCTCTCAGGTTTTCAGGACAGAATTGATCATGGATTTCTATTATTGGGCTGCTGGAGACTCTTTAAACTCTCCCTGTTGAAAAGTGATTATAATGCCCAAGACAATATGATTATAACACTTGACCTGGACTGTCCACCCAGGGACCCTCCAAAGTTGAGCCACAGTTGCTTTGTAGTAGGGAGGCACTAATTGTCCTCTACCAGCTGTCATTGGTGGGGGTCGGGCAACGCAGTTGCTTGTATCTCTCCCCAGCTCAGATTTCAGCCTAATACTATGACTCATTCAGATTGGGTAAAGGGTGGCTGACTTCTAGACAGAGCCAGCTTGAGCTGTCTCTTCAACCAGGTCCTCAGAGTTTCTGACTTCAGCTTGGAAAGGGACCTTTTTAAGGCTCTAGGGGAAAAGCCATAATCACAAGCCCCAGCTCATTGGCAAAGGGCTGGTTAACTCCACTTTCTGGGGCACTCAATACAATCTCACCCTACCAGTTTTAAATGCCAAATTGCAGAAAATACTAATAGGCCAGAACCAGTGGAAGAACTCTGGCAACATGAATAATCAGAATAGATCAGCTCCCCTAAGATATGACGAAGGAGATACAACAGAAGATGCCATTCATAGACAGATGGCTGAATTGTCAGAAATAGAATTCAGAATATGGATGGCAAATAAAATGGATAGAATGGAGGGAAAGATGGAAATAGAAATCCAAAAAGTAGTTCAAAAGTTGTCTCAAGAAATTAATGAATTCAGAGAAAAACTCGCCAAGCATATGAACCTAATGAGAAAAGATATAGCAGAGCTCAAGGAAGTGAAAAAGTTATTTGAGGAGCTTTAAAATATAGTAGAATCCCTTGATAATAGAGTTGAGCAGGCAGAAGAAGGGATCTCAGAAATTGAAGGCCAGGTTTTTGAAGGATCCCAAGCATTCAAAGAGGCAGAAAAGTGGAAAACAATAACAGAACATTTCCTAAGAGAGTTGTGGGATCATTCCAAAAGATCAAACAGTAAGGTATAGGGATTCCTAAAGGAGAGGAGGATGATTTTAAAGGCACAGATGTTCTATTCCAAGATATTATGGAGGAGAATTTCCCAAGCATTTCAAGAGATACAGAAAATCATATAGTAGACAGTTTTAGAACCCCATCAAGACTCAATCCAAATAAAGCATCTCCTAGACACATTGTAATTAACTTTGCCAAAGTTAACATAAAGGAGAAAATTTTGCAAGCAACCAGATGTAAGAAAAGCATTATACCTATAAGGGAAAAATATTAGAATGACTGCAGATCTTTCAGCCAAAACTTTTCCAGCCAGAATAGGATGGTGATTGACCTTCAATCTTCTAAGACAAAACAACTTTCAGCCCAGAATCCTGTATCCAGCTAAACTGAGTTTCATTTGTGATGGAGAAATCAAATACTTTACTGACATCCACATGTTAAGGAAATTTGCCATAACTAAACTAGCTCTCCAGGACAAACACAGACTGGTTTTCCATAATGACCAGTACAATGGTCTACCACCAAAGTAATTTATCTCGAATTTATTAACAAAACCCTAACTTCCACAATAGCAAAAGGATTAAATATATGCAGTGGACCTTTGAAAACCATGATGGCCAAAATACTACTATAGCTATCAATTCTCTCAATTAATGTGAATTGAGCATTCATAGAGGCAAAAAAATGGAAAACAATAACAGAACATTCCCTGTGAGAGTTGTGGGATCATTCCAAGAGATCGAACATCGAGGTATAGGGATTCCTATAAATCGTCTCTAAAGAGGCACAGGTTGGCTGACTGTATACAAAACTCAGGCCAGATATTTGCTGCCTACAAGAGACTCATCTTATCTCAAAGGATAAAAAAAGTCAAAGTCTCAGGGTGAAGGGATGGATATCTATAAAACAGGCAGACGAAAGTCAGAAAAAAGCAGAGGTTGCAATCTTATTTGCAGGTATAATAGGATTAAAACTAACAAAAATAAAGGAAGACAAGGGTGGACACTGTATGTTTGTCAAGGGAAACACTCAACATGAAGAGATTTCACTCATTAACATTTATGCATCCTACCCCCGCCCTAAATTTATAAAGCAACCTCCAATGGACACGAACAATGTAACATCTTCCTGCACTATAATAGTTGGAGCTTTTAACATCCCTTAGTCAGTTCTGGATAGCTCCTCCAAGAGGAAACTAAACAAAGAAATAATGGATTTAAACTTGACCCTAGAAAAAAATGGACTTAACAGACATCTACAGAACACCCTAATAAAACTAAATACACATTCTTCTCATTAGTCCATGAATCATCCTCCAAAATTGATCATGTCTTAGGACACAAATCTAACCTCAGTAAATTTAAAAGAATAGAAATTTTTCCTTTTATCTTCTTGGACCATCATGGAATAAAAGTTGAACTCAACAGCAACAAAAATCTTCATACTAAAATAAACTCATGGAAACTAAATCACTTTAGACTGAATGACAGGTAGGTCAAAGACAAGATTAAGAAGGAAATCATTGGGTTGGTGGAAAAAATGATAATGAAGACATAAATTATTAAAATTTGTGGGATACTACAAAGGTAGCCCTAAAAGGGAAATTTATAGCCTTAGAAGCCTTTATCAAGAAACTAGAAAGAGAGAAAGTTAATAACTTAATGGGTTATCTCATGCAACTGGAAAAAGAAGAAAATCCAACCCCAAATGCAGCAGAAGAAAAGAAATAACCAAAATTAAAGCAGAATTAAATGAAATTGAAAACAAAAGAATCATTCAGAAGATCAATGAAACAAAAAGTTGGTTATTTGAAAAGATTAATAAAATTGATAAACCTTTGACTACCCTAACCAGAAACAGAAAAATAAAATCTCTAATAACATCAACCAGAAACTATAAAGGAGAAATAACAACAGATAAGAAATTAAAAAAAAATTCTCCATAATTACTGCAAAAAACTCTATTCTCAGAAATAAGAAAATCTGGAAGAAATGGACCAATATCTGAAAGCATGCCACCTTCCTAGACTCACCCAGAAACAATTAGAAATTTTGAATAGACCTACATCAATCACTGAAATATCATCAACTATACGAAATGTCCCAAAAACAAAAAGTCCAGGACCAGATGGCTTCACATCAGAATTCTATCAAACCTTTAAAGAGGAGCTAGCCACTTTAGAAGGAATCCTCCCCAAGATATTCTATGAAGCAAATATCGCCTTGATCCCCAAACCAGGAGAGGAGCCAACAAAGGAAGAAAACTACAGACCAATACCATTAATGAAAGTTGATGCAAAAATATTCAGTAAGATCCTGGCAAACAGTATTCAGTGAAATATCAAAAAAATTATACACCATGATCAAGTTGGTTTTATCCCAGGGTTACAGGGTTGGTTCAATATGTGTAAATCTATAAATATAATACACCACATAAATAAAATAAAAAACAAAGACTGAATGATTCTCTCAATTGATACAGAAAAAAGTTTTGATAATATGTAGCATCCTTTGGTAATTAGAACACTTAAGAAAATAGGCTTAGATGGAACATTTTTTGAACTGATAGAGGCCATCTACAGAAAACCCACAGCCAATATCATATTGAATGTAGTAAAATTGAAAACATTTCCACTCATATCTGGAACTACAGAGGGGTGCCCATTGTCACCACTGCTATTCAACATAGTAAGGGCAGTCCTAGCCATTGTAATCAGGCAAGAGAAGGGGATCAAAGGTATTCAAATGGGGTCAGAGGAGGTCAAACTTTCCCTTTTAGCAGATGATATGACCTTATTCCTGGAAAAACCTCAGGGAAACTACAAAGATCTTATAAGTGATTAAGGAATATAGTAGTGTCTTAGGACTCAAAATCAATACTCACAAATCAGTAGCTTTAATATATACCAACAACAGTCAAGCTGAAAATAGAATCAAGGATTCTATTCCTTTTACAGTAGTGCCAAAGAAGATGAAATATTTGGGAATTTATCTAACAAAGGATGTGAAAGATCTCTATAAAGACAACTATGAAACCCTAAGAAAAGAAATAGCTGAAGATGTTAACAAATGGAAAAACATACCGTGTGTATTGGTGGGAAGAATCAACATTGTTAAAATGTTGATACTACCTAAAGCAATCTACAGATTTAATGAAATCCCTATCAAAGAACCAATGTCTTACCTTAAAGAACTTGAAAAAAATACTACTTTTTTTTATATGGAATCATAAAAAATTTTGAATAGCCAATACATTATTTAGAAATAAAAACAAATCAGGAGGCATCACATTATCAGACTTCAGGCTATACTATAAATCTATAGTGATCAAAACTGCATGGTACTGACACAAAAATGGAGATGTAGATATATGGAAGAGAATAGAGAATCTAGAGATGACCCCAGCCACATATCGTTATTTGATCTTTGATAAGCCTAACAAAAACATACACTGGGGAAAAGATTCCCTATTTAAGAAATAGTGCTGGGAGAACTGGCTAGTGACTTGTAGAGGATTGAAACTGGACCCTCACCTTGCACCACTAGCAAAAATTGATTCTCATTGGATAAAAGATTTAAATTTAAGACATTAAACTATAAAAATACTAGAAGAGAGTGCAGGGAAGACACTTGAAGATACTGGCCAGGGAAAATATTTTATGAGGAGGACCCCCTGCTCTGGCAAATTGAAGTAACACCAAAAATATGTTACTAGCATCTGATCAAGCTTAAAAGCTTTTGCATAGCTAAGGGCCCTATAAGTAAAGCAAACAGCCAGCCTTTGGGATGGGAGAAGATTTTTGAAGATTATGATTCAAACAAAGGTCTGATAACTAGAAACTACAGAAAACTCAAATTAATCAATAAGAAAAGAGCAAACAACCCTATTTCTTTGTGGGCAAGACTTGACCAGAAACTTTTCTGAAGATTACAGGTGCATAGCCTACAAACACATGAAAAAATGCTCATCATCCTTAATCATCAGACAAATACAAATCAAAACTACTTTGAGATAACATCTAATTCCAGTAAGATTAGCCCATATTACAAATCCCCAAACTGTAGATATTGGCGTGAATGTGGAGAGAAGGGAATACTTCTACACTGCTGGTGGGATTGGAAACTAATACAACTTTTTGGAAAGAAGTATGGAGAATTCTCAAGGAACTAAAAGTTGACCTACCATTTGATCCTGCAATTCCATTACCAGATATTTACCCAGGTGAACAAAAATCATTTTATAAAAATGACATTTGCACCAGAATGTTTATTACAGCTCCAATCATATTGCCAAGTTGTGGAAGCAGGCCAAATGCCCATCAACCCATGAGTGGATTAATAAACTGTGGTATATGTATGCCATAGAATACTATGCAGCCATAAAAATATGGAGACTTAACATCTTTCATGTTTACCTGGATGGAGCTAGAATATATTCTTCTTAGTAAAGTATCTCAAGAATGGAAAAAAAAAGGATCTAATGTATTCAATACTATTATGAAACCAATACATAACACTTATACAGTCATATGAATGATAAAACACAAATATAGTCCAGAAAGAAGAAGGAGAGGGAAGAGAGGGAGGGAAAGAGGGAGTATATTTGGTGGGATCTCACCTAATGTGCACAATACAAGGGTCATTTCAAAACAACTAAGAGTATATTATAAATGTCTTACTACAAAAAATAAGTGAGGTGATGGTTACATTAATCAGTTTGATTTATACATTCCACATGATATATCAAATCATCACCTTATACCCCATAAATGTATACAGTTATGATTTAATGAAAATTAAATTAAAAATAAAATGACTTCTCTTCTTTTTATAATATATACATCATACAGTGTAATAGTATAATCACACATCTTCCTAAATAGTGAAGATTAATGTTAATGTTGCAGGAAGTCCTTGGATTAGTTCTGACAAGCTAGGAAAGAATCAAGAGAACGGGCATCAGGGATGGGGTGTTTGAGAATGAAGCTTTTCTTTCTTTGGTACAAGAGGCCTCGGTTTAAAAGTAAAGAGAGAGGCAGGGCACAGTGGTTCACACCTATAATCCCAGCACTCTGGGAGGCCAAGGCAGGAGGATTACTTGAGCTCTGGAGTTTTAGACTAGCCTGAGCAAGAGTGAGACCCTGTCTCTATCCAAAACAGAAAGACTAGCCAGGCCTGGTGGTGCTGCCTGTAGTCAGCAGGGAGGCTGAGGCATGAGGATTGCTTGAGCCCAGGAGTCTAAGGTTGCTGTAAGCTATGACATCATGGCACTCTACCCAGGACAGAGTGAGACTCTCAAAAAACAAACAAAAAACCAAACTCCCTAATTGTTCAAACCCTGAAATATTTAATTAAGTTTAGAGGAATAAATAAAATTATGATTTGAAAAGATACATTTTCTAGCCCTCTACATTGGAAAAGCCCAGAAGCAATAATGCTCATGTGGGAATCAGCAACAATTCCCATACCCTTATTTTGTTTTTTGATTCCCATTCTACACTGAAGAACAACTCAGAAAATAGCTGGTTCTGGATGGAAGGCCAGGAGACAGGTGCAGGTGGGAGCCTAGCTGGGTCTTACACCTGGGGAGTCCCTTAGAGACGGGGGAGAGGAAATACTGAAGGACTAATGGGATTATGCCAAAAGAACACAGCAGGCAGCCTGAGGGTCCCCCTGGATTCAAGTGAGATAATTCCAGCATCAATAATAATAAGGACAACAATAAAAAAGTGATTCAAACTCATTGGAATTCACATAAATACACACCGTTAAGTCAACAAGAATATTAAAAATAGAGAATGTGATTCAAGCAGATGAGTAATATTAATATAATTCCTTACTTTGAAAATTATGAATTAAAAGATAAGAACAAAGTATTCTGCTTTTAAAATAAGAACTGCAGTTTCAAGGACAGAAAAAGTCATCTTAGTTGATAAAGAAAGACTTTTTTACAGAAGAATATTAATTAATAAATGCAAAAGGCATGGCAGAATTAGAATATCATTTTGTTATCATAAAGGTTAACTAAGAAAAGATTTGGTAAAGTGTTGAGAAACAGAATATTCAAATAATGCTGATTCTCTTGCCACAGACTACTTAATATTTGCAAAAACACAAAACATACATAATATTTATGGTGGACAGGTCTGACTGTAACAAAATTAACTCAGCAGGACTACTTATTAGTGACACAGCAGTTAAATGCGACCATAAACTCCAGCTTTGTCCATGAACTATTGGACCATAGAAGTATTCAACCTATATCTCATCAAGATGTTAGTTTCAACTTTTAGTTTATAAAAAATACAAGGAATTTATGTCTTCCACATAAATTACATTAGGAAGACATGATCAGACAAATGTAAGAAATAGTATACTATGTGACATCTGATGTCTTTAAAATAATAGTTTTTGGGGGGGAAGGATGTGAAAAATACACATACCTGATTTAAAATGGCTTGAGAGATGTAAGTGGCTTTTGAATGAATCTTAATTTAGAAAAGAAAGAGGTGTGGTGGAAGACATTTGGGAAAATTTGAATTTGTGAGATCTCATGTATTGAGAGTAAGCCAGAGTCAGGCAGGTTAGGGCCTGGGTGACACAGCTGGTCAGGCTGGGTTAGATCTTACTTTCACCTCATGTCTCCTACTGTTGTAAACTCAGCGTTAACTTAAAGTGTCTATCTTGAGTAGTTTGGGGCTATCAATTTAGGATAGGAACATTTGAATCAGAAATGTTGTTTTGGGTCATGGGTTATGCTGATTATTGTTGTTTAAGATAAGGGTTAATTATTATTGTTCAAGATAAGGGTAAACATGGTTCTTACTTTGAACTTTATGTATAAACCTGGTTTTGGAAAGGGAAGATCAGAAGTCTTGGAGAGGCTACTTTCTCAATGTTCTCCAGAATCCTGGTCTTCTGACAAAGTTCAGTGGCCCTATCCCCATCTCTACATATTGGTTGACAGTGACAGGCAGCTGGACTCTCTTCCTCTGGGAACCTGATATTAGGGAATCACTATTGATTACTGAGATAAATACAATAATACTACTGCCTCACATGGGAGAGGATTTCTTTTCATATTGAAAAATTTAGGGGACAGTGTCAAGATACCTGTCAGTTATTTTAAATGATTTTTGCCAAAAAGATAGACATAAATAGTGGTATAAGTACTGATATGTATATATATATATATATATATATATACACACACACACACAAAGTTTAGGTCTCAATTAACAAAAAAGGCAAAATATTAAGAATTCTTGAATCTGGATGGAGTGTATATCAGTCTTTTTATAGTTTATTTTCTATTTTGCTGTTTTAAAATTGTTACAATAAAATAGTTTTGTTAAGAATGCATATATTCTTAAAGCCCCCAAAGGCACTGTGACAATGATAAAAAATACACTAAATCCATCCTTTCAAGGACTTTGCCTTAGAGGTTAAAAGAGTCTGCTTCTATGAATGAAGTTAAAAGAGGTAAAAATGTAATTTGGGCAAATTAGTGGTTCCAAGGGGAACTCCATTATTTAAACACCGAATGGGTCCCTGGGAAATGAATGGCTGGTAATTGCTTCCACACGTGTCTTTAGGAGTTTAAGATGCTCAGGGCCTAGAGGACACTTATCTCTGGACATTCTCTGGGTGTGGTTTAATAGTGGGATGTCCTCAGCTGGATTCCTGAGCCATTCTGGGCTGGGCTGTGCTTGTGAATGTCATCCAGGCCAGCACAGGCCCCAGATCCTACCTCCCAACCTCGATATTCCTATGAGAGCACATAAAGTAAGAATCAGACGGAGTCAGTCAGGCTAGGGCTGACAGGACACTGCTGGCTGGCAGGTTAGATTTTATGTGACCTTCCCCTCATGTCTCCCATTCTTGTTTTGTAAACTCAGCTTTAACTTAAAAGTGTATATCCTGAGTATTTTAGGGCAGTTGGTTTAGGAGATTAACTTTCGAATTAGAAATGCTTTTTTGGGTCATGGGTTATGTCAATTGTTGTTTCTTATGGGTCATGGGTTACAATAATTACTGTTGTTTAAGATGGTTTAGTTTGGTTCTGGCTTTGAACTTTTTTTTTTTTTGGCAGTTTTTGGCCAGGGCTGGGTTTGAACCCACCACCTGTGGTATATGGGGCTGGTGCCCTACTCCTTTGAGTCATAGGTGCCACCCCTGCCTTTGAAATTTTATGTATAAAACTGTGATTTTGGAAATGGAAGAACAGAATAGTTTGGGAGACCCTATTCTCACTGTTCTCCAGAATCCCAGCCTTCTGACAAACTTTGAGGGTCCTGTCCCCATCTCTGCATATTGGCTGACAGTGACAGGTGGCTGGATTCTCTTCATCGAGTAACACCTGTGCCAAAGTAGAAGCACTGTCTTGAAATTTACTTCTGCTTCCGGGAGAGCAGGGAAGAGCTTTCAAGGTCTCATATACCAGGCCATATAGTGCCCCATGTAACAATCGCTGGGTTTATAAGGCCACCCTAATAAATGCACCAGCTTAATCACACCTGGGCCCTGTGTGTCTTCCTCTCACATTGAGAAAACATGTGAGAACAATGTGCCAGCCTTAAAATTAAAGCTTGAGGCCAACCACAATAAATCAACTGTGCTTTCAACAGCCTCTTTTTAACCATTCCAGACTTAGGACTGATTCCCTGCTTCCTACATCTTTGAATATGGATTTCCATGAGAATCAATTATTTTATAGGAAAAAGTGTTTTTCATTAGACAGGATATCATTTTTATCTCACTAAAGTTGGAACATAATAGTTTAGTCAGTTCTATTCTCTAAAACATAAAATATCTGATGCCTGGACATTACCCGAAGTTCTAAGTCAGAATTCTCTTGGGAGATAGAAAGTGTTAGTATTTAAGAAAGTCAGAAAGTACTCACTGAGCCCCACGGCCCCCGCAGTGCAGAGTTGGTCACTTAAGGAAATCAGCAGCATTACAGTAACCTCATGTCCTCAGGGAGAAGGTGATCAACCTACCAGAGGCCTTTCTTGAGTTCAGCAATAAAGTATTAGCAATAAAGTATTTATTTTGTTTATATAGATTTTATGCTTGATTTCTTTAAAACCCAAATTCTAAATGTTAAAATAATGAATGCTCTTTATGATAAAGGTATGTATTCCTGTCTGGAATTTTTTATATTTAAAATACTTTTATAAAATATATAAATACTTATATATAAAAAATACTTTTATATTTAAATACTATGAATTAAATCTTACCAAGTGTCAGATTTTGTTGCTAAATAAATTACGAATAAACCATTAGAGCTTCCAGCACATGGGTATTAGCATTAAAAAGTAAACTCTGATTCTTTTAGGCAAAAGCATTTGAATTGAGGGTGTACTTTTAGAAAATGAATTGCCTAGCTATTAAATATTGCATTTCAAATTATCTATCAACATGTTTATTGATGCCTCTATACAAGCTGAATTGGCATCTGCTATGTTCTGAATGTTTGTGTACCCCCCACCCCAAGTTTGTATGTTGAAACATCAGCCTCTAAGGCGATGAGATTAGCAGGAGACATTTGGGGTGTGATTTGGTCATGTGAGCACAGCCCTCATGAATGGAGTTAGTGCCCTTCCAGAAGCAGCTCAGGAAAAGTCAATTTCACCTTTGGTTTTCACTCTGCAAGGGCATCTTCTCAGAAGAAGGCTATCTGTGAGGAAGGGGCTCTCACAGACACCAAGTCTGCTGGTGCCTTGATCTTGGACTCCCCAGCCTCCAGACTCATGAGAAATAAATGTCTGTTGTTTATAAGCCACCCAGGCTGTGCCATTTTTTTTTTATAGCAATCTAAATGGATCCAAACAGTAACCTATGGTGAAAAAACCTTAAGGGTCCCCCTTGGACTGACTGACTGGACCCTCTCTTGACCAAGAGGATCCCTCAAACTGAGTGCTGGCCGTGAGAAAGGAGACCAGACAGGCCTCATCACGCCTCCTTCCCCTTCCTAGAGATGTCCTCTGTGACTCATTAATAGGCCTAAGCCTCTGCAAGATACACCTGTAGACAGGTTTGTACAGAACAAACCACTTGAGTTAGTCCAGCACTTTGTCTCTAATTCTTAAGCATCCCTTTCACTGACTCCTGGTCCTCCTCCCTAACTCAGCCAATTGTTAGCTAAAGAATCTTTGAACCCAAATGTAACCTGTAAGCTCCCCCTTCTGGATGTCCAATCTATTTGGCCCAAACCAATATGTTTTCCACGTATTGATTTATGACCTGGCCTCTAATTCTTGTCTCCCCAAAATGTAGAAAACCAAATTGTCACCCCACCACCACGAGTCTGCTTGCTCAAGGCTTCTTGGGTGTGGTTCCAGGTCATGGTCCTCCAATTTGGCTTAGCATAACCTCCCTAAATTATTTTAGTGAGTAGGCTTTCTTTTCTAGCAAGAATGTGTAATCATTTATAAATAAAACCATTGATTATGCCGTTCCCCTGTTAAAATGCTTTTTATGGCTCTGTACCCATAGCAGGTAAGAAATAAAGTTCCACCGCACCCCGCCCACACTTGCTGCCACTCTTCACTCAAGTTACCCAGGCTTCCCTTAGCAAACATCAGCTACCATGTCTTTGCACATAATGTTCTGTCTGTTTGCAAAGCACTGTTCTCCTTTTATCACCTAGTGCATACCTGCTCATTCTTCAGCTCTCAGCTGAGTTATCCTTCCCTTACTTGCTCAAGCCCTACATGTGGGCCTTGCTCTCTTTGTGTGGGTCTGTATTCGCCTCCTCCAGCCCCTCACACACAACCAGCTTACAGCGGGGGCAGTGGAGGGTGGCTTATCAGCACGTGCCTTGCAATTGCTGGAAAGTGACATCTGGTAGTTCCTAGCGGCTGGAAGCAGAGATGCCTGTGGGGATCCAAGGAAACTGCTACTGTCAGAAACATATCCCCCCACCACTTCCCCACCCACTCCAAATCAGCTTTCCTTCTGTTTCAGGTCAATTCCCATTTTAAAAACACTTAGATTCCATTATACGTCCTTCAGGTTAAATTACAGATGCTGTGTCTATAATCTTATGCAATATAGAATCTCTCAACTATTTAAGTCTTTAAACTAAGCTCTGTGACTTGCCAGGGTTCGGCTATAAATCCTCTGAAGATATTACAAGCATTATTTTGGGGGCTGGTATACTTTTGATAATAAGAGTTTTTGAGAAACTTTCCATTTCTAAATACAAATCAAGTATCTTTAATTCTTTTCATAAAGAGACAGTAAAAGCGCTTGACAGTGCTAAAATTTTGTGTTCTCAATTTTTATTTTATTTACTTTATGTATTTATTTTTTTAATTTATTTATATATTGCAGTTTTTGGCCAGGGCTGGGTTTGAACCCACCACCTCTGGCATATGGGGCCTGTGCCCTACTCCTTTGAGCCACACATGCCACCCTTGTGCTCTCAATTTTTAAATGAGCATCCTCATAGTGAAAATAATTTTGATGTATAGAAATGTTGTTTTGATGATATTTGTTTTGATGACAACTTATCTGTACATATAATGTCTGTCTCCCAGAATTTCTTATTTCTTATTTATTTATTTTGAGACAGAGTCTCACTATGTTGTCCTGGGTAGAGTGCTATGGCATCATAGCTCACAGCAACCTCAAACTCCTGGGCTCAAGTAATCCTCCTACCTCAGCCTCCCGAGTAGCTGGGTTTTAAGGTTGCCAGCTAGTTTTTCTATTTTTAGTAGAGACAGAGTCTTGCTCTTGCTCAGGCTGGTCTGGAACTCCTGAGCTCAGGCAATCCACATGCCTTGGCCTCCCAGAGTGTTGGAATTACAGGTGTGAGCCACCGTGCCTGGCTCAGAATTTCTTATAAATAATTCTGATATTGATAGACTGTGTAGTTGCTGTCCTTGTGCCAGATGCATCACAAATTCAAATTTAAAACAATTTCTGAGGGATTTCCTGATACACGTGAATCAGTAATTCCACCTCGAAAGTTTTCAAAGGAAACTTTATAATGTAGGGGATTTGGGGCAAAAGCCGGCTACTTGAGGCATTTGCTTTTTGAAGGAATAGTTTTATTCATAAGTACCTCAGAGACAGGAATTGATGAGAACTCTATCATAAAACAGAAGACTTTGTGTTGTCCACAACATAAGTCCTAATCCTGCCCTGGGATCGCTTCCCTCATGTCCTGGGAGCTGTTCATAATTAGGGCAGAGTTGTGGGGACACCACCGGCTTTAGGTGGAGGAACTAATTCTGACCTTGTCATCAGAAGGGTTTCTCATGCTGCTATTGAAAGGCCTTTTGCCACCCATCACTCTCCACCATGATGAAATGGGAAATTGTGGATCCAGTTTATTAATAGAATTAATGATTGGGACAATTCCTTATTGCTACATTCAAAATTCCTAAAACACCCAGTGAGAACTAGTGAGAAACACAATTATTCTTGACTATGTGTACAATTAAGATCATCTTGGGAGAGCTAATAAAGGAGACATAGAGAGAGGGACGATAAGGAGGAGAGAGGAAGAGAGAGAGAGGAGGAGCTCAGCACCCATAGCTCAGCATGTGGGCTCTGGCCACGTACACTGGGGCTGGCAGGTTTGAAAGTGGCCTGGGCCTGCTAAACACCAATGACAACTGCAGCAACAACAACAAAAGCCAGGCATTGCGCCTGTAGTCCCAGCTACTTGGGAGACTGAGGCAAGAGAATCACTTAATCCCAATAGTCTGAGGTTGCTGTGAGCTGTGACACCATGGCATTCTACCGAGGGCAACATCATAAGACTCTGTCTCAAAAAAGAGAAGGGAGAGAGGAGGAGAAAGTGAAAGGGGGAGAGAGGGAAGAGAGGAAGCAAGGGGGAAAGAGAGGAGGGAAGTTTCTTTAGATCCATAAATATTACAGAACTAATGAAAGTATTACAATGTAATGTTAACATCTACATGTGCTTTTTACAAGATGAAAGGGAAACTTTCGTGACCATCAGTTAGGTTTCTTAAAGAAGAATTCAATGAAAGTATATAAGATGAATGCCCTGGACTAATTGGGTAAAATAAATATATGCAAGAGCACATTTCTCTGGAGTCCTAGAAACTATTCTGATACTTAAAAAGCAACTATTCTTTCTTTACTGTGGAAGAATATTTGATTTTTATATCTCAAGATTTTATAAATTGCCATAATATTTTGCTCTTAGGAAAGTGTAAGGGATTTTGTTATAATTTGATCATTCATTAGAAAGTCAGCTGAAAGACAAAGGTTAATCTATGATTCCTCAATAATAGCAGAATTTATTTTCTCCTATTGTGCATTTAAATTTACTTTATTTCATTCTTGTAATTTGATTGTTAATTTCCTTATTTGTTCTCTCTTAATTTGTCTTTAAACATTGGGATCTTCCTGTAGGACATACAATCATAAATAAGAAGAAATTTTCCCTAAAATCAGAAGGTGTCTATTGGAAAATCTTTATTTGTCTGTTGCTGGTTTTGATATATTCATTGTACAACTATGAGCTGTAGCACTTGTTTACATATCAAAGTTCCCACCTTAGTAGACCTGGAAAGCTCTTTTGATGCATTAGATTCTTCTGTTATGATAATAAACTGATCAAAATTTAAGTCAAAGACCTCAGGCATATTATTTCTCTTATTCAAATTTTTTCTCATTATGATTTGTAAATATTCCAAGAAATAAAAAACAGCGTTTTACCGTATATGTGTAACCTCATATTTCTAAGCCACTATGTGTTGTCTCATGTATCAGGTGTTATATGAAGTGTTTTGTATTCAGTTCTATTCAATTCTTATAAGAGCAAATGTATTGAGTATTACAGATAAAAAAAAAAATCTCAAGAGAGGCATTTCAACTACCTGCATCTCCACAAAACCAGGAGTAGCAGTGGAGGCAGAATGTAATCTGCCTTGATCTGACCTCAACAACTATATATATATATATCCTCCCAAATGAAGCTGTTAATGATAAAATGACACAAATAACTGGAAAAGAAGAAAGATACTTAAATAATTATGCCCATCTATTTAAATCAGATAATTTACCCGAAAGTGCTCAGTATGGCATCTAATATAATCATATGATTAAAATAGAAACATGGTCATAACTTTTATTCAAATAATTGCAAAGTACGTTCCCTCTGCACTGGGGCCACTGGTCATCTGTGCTGAGCTGTGGTTGCTTCTCTCAGTTGGAGCTTGAGGAATAAATCTGCATTTTTGTTTCAACAAAACTTAGAAGCAAAATGGAAGAAAAGGACATGCAGTGTAATAGTGCGGTTGATGGAAGTCCCAGCGTGCTGGTAATTCAATTCAGACTTCCGTTATACAGAAAGTGGTACCAGTTCATTAAAGACTTAGTGGGTCTACATGAACCCAAGAAGGTTGCAGCCCTGGGATGTGGTGATACTTCGCTCGTAAGGCAGTTAAAAGTGTTTCCATGCATTGAATTGATCGTTGAAGTAGATATTGATGGGGACAAATTATGATGGAAAGGGGAAAAGTTGCCTCCTATCCTGGGGCATTTTCTGCAACCCTGGAAACTGGATTTGACTATTACCTTGTATGTGGCTCTGTTGTGGAGAGAGACTGTTGTTTGCTTGGATTTGACTTGATAATGTGCACTGAATTAATAGAACATTTGGATTCAGACGATCTGGCCAGATTTCCTGAAGTGGTGTTTGGGTACCCATGTCCATCCATGGTCGTCATCAGCACACCAAACTCTGGATTCAATCCCTTGTTTCCAGCGGTGACTCTAAGAGAATCAGATCATAAATTTGAGTGGACTAGAATGGAATTTCAGAACTGGGTTTTACATGCGGCAAATCTCTGTTCACCAGCGTGGGAGCACCAGTGGCTGGCACTGAGAGTGTTGGATTCTGTACACGGATACGCGTCTTCCAAAAAATGGCAGAAAGGCGGCTGAATTGTGAGTTTCAGAGCAGCATGTTTATAAAGTTGTTTTTACAGCCTCATACTCAAGTTGTAAGCAGTTCTTGCTGTAAGCAAGAAAGTTTCCTCACACTTGTCTTGGTCAGTGAAATGTCCTGACAACTGGAAAGCTTGAGAGTGACATGTCTGTGGAGGCTGAAAGAACAGAGGGCCAGGCAACTGGGTAATGAGCCAACAGATGCTGGCTCGGAGACCCCCATGCTATGCTTTGGAGCAGCCTTCTCAGAGGTTGAAAGAGACTGGATAAATAAGTCTTCTAAACCCTTCTGTGTTGAAGATAAGTTCTCTGTGTCCCTGAAAAGACTCCTCACTTATCCCAAGTGGAGCCCCTTATTCATTAGTGAAGAAAGAATGAGATCAGTCATGGCCTGCCTGCTGATCTTGAGCAGCGATGGCCCTGCAGTGGTGGTTGACCTGTATGATTATTTTGATCATCCATTTGATCTTTAAGCCATCCTTATTTTCTGAAATTCAGGATCTGTGAAAGCTGGGCTCACTTAGAATTTCATTTAAACTTTTCACATAGTCATAACTCATGAAAATTTAAGTTTGAACACCAATGTCTAGATTTCAAGCTGGTGAACAAATCTGCGTGGCATATAGCCAGACTGCTGTAAACCCTGAGAAAGATACTAGGGTTGAACAGTGGTGTGTTTGCTTTTGAAACTAGACATTTTCTTTTATGTTTTCTTAAGAATAAAGTAATTGGCTATGGTAAAAACAAAACAAAACAAAACAAAAAAATTAAACAGTTACAAAGACTGTTCTGTCACGAAAAGCTAACTGCTATACCTATAAGACATCCACAATCTGTTATTTGACAAAATCAGTTTAATTCTTGCACCTGTCATAGTCCAGTAGTTATCAGGTCAGTTGGGTTGAGGTGAAGGGAAGCTTTCCATGCAGTGACTCAGGAATTTAGGCTCCATTCAGAGTGGGGCTGAAATCCTGAGAACCTCCTATGGGGAGATTCCATCTTTGCCTGAGTAGCTATGGAATTCCAGAGAATCTCATAGGATATTGTGGGGATCAGGCCTGGAAGTAGCAAATATCTACACAATGATACTGGCTAGAATTCAGTCATATGGCTTGACCCTAATCGAGCGAAGCTGGGAAACAGTCTTCTTGTGAGAACACATAGCTTTGTGTCCTGGCCAACAAAACATATCATTGTCAAAATGAATGGGGCTGGGGTTTTGGCAGTGAAATGGAAACCTTGGTAAAGAGGGGGTAATACCAGAGGTCAAAAGAAAATTTCTCCTTTTGAGAACAACAGTTTTTTAGTTCCAAGATTACAAAATGTGCTACCAAAGACTATGTTTTTATTTTAGTGATAGAAATAT
Source organism: Galagoides demidoff (assembly GCA_963574575.1). Taxonomy (NCBI): domain Eukaryota; kingdom Metazoa; phylum Chordata; class Mammalia; order Primates; family Galagidae; genus Galagoides; species Galagoides demidoff. The sequence continues at coordinate 7,469 of CAUYQV010084955.1, read as the reverse complement.
GTCTTACTGGTCCGTCCTCCCCTTTGCAATGCCAGAGTAAGTTAACTCTGAGTGTTTTTAATTACAAGAATGATTTTGTAGCAAATTTTAATAACATGGGAGTGTTTCATAAATTTCCCAATTATGACATCATTTTAAGGCACTATATAAGTCACACTTTATTAAATGTGAAGATTATGAAATTAGAGCTCATTTTTACAAATAAAGAACTAATTTTCTTAAAATTGTAAATTGTGTCATTCTTAAAAGGAAGAAAAAGACTAATGATACTATCTCATGCCCAAATACATATAAGTAGCAGCTGAAAAATTGTCTTCCTCCAACTTTGCCAACATATATGATTCCGAAAATATATTACCACACCCTATTTACTGTCCTTGGCCTGGCTTCAGCTGGAGCTTGCCAACTGCTTCTGAAATAGCCAGAAACTTGTGGCAACTTTATTATAAATGGTTTGCTTTTTTCCATGAAATATTTTACTTTGTTTTTTTCTTCCATACCGTGATTTGGAAAGAACATTGTTCCAAGATAGTGGTGGTCTATACTTAACTACTAAGCTATCTTAGCAAAAAATTTCTAGAAGGGAATTTATGACTTTAGGACTGTTGGCATTTTTAATTCAAATTGCAAACTTCATTCATCCATGCATTTATTCTTTACTCTGGAATATTTTCAGCTTATCTTCTATGTGACATATACGGGAATATAACTTGAACGGATCCTGATTCTAAATTCATATTCTTTAGGAGAAAGAAGTAATAAAGTAAAATCTGGTCTGTGGAAAGTGTTATAAAGAAGAATACAAATGGGTTTTCTGAGTCTTAATGCAATAACTGGGTCTTTAAAATAGAGAAAAATATGAGGAAGCCCCTTCAACATAGATGGTGGGGCTAAGGAGGTGGGAAGCCCTGTGTGGGGGTTTAAGGGGAGACTCACAGGACGAGAAAGTTCCAGTCACATGAAAGGACAAGAAAGAAGAGAATGTGAAGACTCTGGGCTGGGAGAGTTTCTTGTGTGACTGGTGCCGTGAGCCAGTGGCTGAGGACGTGGGTGATCAGGAAGGAATGCAAGGTCCTCTTAGTCATCGGAAGCATTTGAAAGATGTTAGGTTGAGACATGTCTTACTCCTGTGATCTGACTCTAGGATGAATTTGCAAAGTTACTTGTCTAATTTCGTACTATGACAGTTCTGATGGCCATTCCACAAAGAGTTCCAAAAGTGCTTTGAAGGGTGGAGTAGGTGCTGGTGTTGGTCCATAGCTTTCCAAGGGGAGGACCTTGAAGGTGACCACAGGTATGTAGCACTTTTTCTAGGATTAGTTTGCAAACTTAATTGTCCAACCTTGCATATGTGCATAAGAAAAGAGTGCTTACAATCTAATTGTGAGAAACTTCAATATTTAAAAGTAGAGGAGGAAGCTTACGGGTAGATATTTATCCAAATGGGAAATGGCAGTGTCTGGAGGGGTGGGGAAGCATTAAAATTAGTTAAATTTTCCGTTTGCTAGGCACCACCTTCGTGTGGATACTTAAGAAAACAGAGGTGTGATTGTGTGTATTTACTAAATAGTTGGGCCAGGTACTTCAATGCAAAAGTCATATAGAAAATGCTGTTTTAATGTTTGTAACAGCTTTGCAACCCAAAGCATCTTATAATATCCATGAGTATTGAGATTTCCATAAAATCATTACCATTTCTATTTATTTTGTCTAGACGTGAAGCAGACAGCATGTCACATTACATGTATCGCTAAGATTCCTGTAGCCTAATGTGTACAGATTTATGAATTTTGATCTGAAGTTCATGACTACCTTGAGGTTAGTTTGTTTTGTCTTATTCAAACACTGGATATTATGTTTTTGCATAATTCTTTAACATATTTCTTGAGTGGGAAGAAATGTTTAGATTTCTAGCTCAGATATACAATTGTCAGAGGGAACCAAAGTTAAATATAACAGAGAAACAAAGGTAACACATCTGGAAAAATATTAGAAAAATCTTTAAATAGTCTAGACAACTGAATTCAGAGTATTTTATTTTTAATCTAAGCTCTAGAAAAAGAAAGATTGCCGTTTGGGAAAACTAATGACTCTGGTAGGATTATAAAATAATTGCTAATTGCTCCATTGTTTTAGAAATCATACTTTATTCTCTTCAGTAATACAATAGTAATATCAGAGATAAACATATAGATCTTGGGTTTTGATGATTTTTTTTCTTCCTTGCCATTTCCATAACAACCTGATTATTCACACCTGCCAATATGATGGGCGAGAATGTCAATTTGCCCTTGAATGCCAAATACTATTTTCATACCCTTGAGTTTTTCCGCTAATTCAATCCATTTTGCATGCTTCTGACATGCCTTTTAGAAGACCAATTTGCTTATATTCCTTTCCTAAAACCTATTTAGTAGAATCCTCATTTATTAGCTTGGCATTCAGAGCCATTTGTGGTCTTGCTTTTTCCTGCTGCTCACCTTTCTTCACACCATCTCTATGTTAGGGTATAACTCATGGTTCTTCATGTCATGCTAATGCCTATCTTAATATATTCCCTGTGTATTTCTACCTTGACACTAGTCACCCCATTGTGTCATCTACTTGGTGACATGTGTTTCTTTCTTTGATACAAGTGGAGGGCAAGACGGAGCCTTCTGTGTGTGTCTTTACCTTCTACACGTTACCTAGATGAGTGCTGTATCATGGACAGCAGGCTGTCAATAAATGTTTCTTGGTTAATTAGATAATTTGCATGCAGAATGCTTTTGATGAGAAGGGTGAGTGTAATTATCAGAGAGGTTAATAGTATTAGACTTAAGCCTTGGTGTATCTACTTTCAAAGCTCATGTCTCTCATCCTACACCATACTGACTTCCAGAGTTGAGTATATCTTAGTCCGTTCTCTGCTGTTCCTATAGAGAATAGTACCACAGACTGGGAAATTTATATAAAGAAAATAGATGTATTTGGCTCATGGTTCTGGAGGCTGGGAAGTCCAAGTCTGTGGTGCCTGCATCTGTTTAGTCATGGTGGAAGGCCAGAAGATGGAAGAAAGTTCACCAAAGAGAGAGAAATTGGGGGCCAAACTCTATCAGAAGCCCACTCCTGAGCCAATAATGGACTCCTGACTCACTCTGGCAATAATGGTATTCATCTGTTCAGGAGGCACAGACCTCATGACCTAGGGGTTTCTTGAAGGTTCCTCTTCTTCATGCCATCACAGTGGCAACTGAATTTCAACATGAGCTTTAGAGCCAGAGCAATGCCAGCAGCAGCCTCTCAGATTATATATTTTTCCGCAGACACTTCTTTTGTTTTATTTTATTTTTATTAAGTCTTTCATACATAGTAGAAATATCCTGGTCAATATCTGCTGTCTTACAAACAAAATATCTCCTAACATGTGCACTATGCATAAGGAGGATTATTATTACTGGAGGATTTAGAAGGGTTGGTAGCATAATTAGATGACAGACTTTGAGGAGAGGCTGTCTCTTCCTTCCTTCCATTTTTCTAAAATACATTTTTTTTTTATTAAGATGGAGCTCCTGAGGGCTAAGAGCAAAAGTGCTAAGAGCACCTGACCAGGAGGTAGAAAGGGTAGTGGGTATTGTGGGGTGATACCGAGATCCCCCACTTAGGACTTCTGCCTCTGACTTTTCCATTCCCATTCATGTTTCTGAAGCTGGTTTACATGTTAGTAGAGTTATAAATAATTACAATAGTCTGGAAAGTTTGGTGTATACAAGGATGGAGAAAAGAAATAAGTGACATATATATTCTATGTTAAAAGGGTAAAGGGGAATTAAATGTTGAATAAACTCAATTCCAAGTACAGCACACAGAGTGGCTAGATACAGATGCCTATCAACCTCCAGACCTTCAATTCCAGGAGGAGGCTGGGTCTTTGTGAGTCCTGAGGGTGTTTCTGGAGTGTACTAGCAAGAACTTCTATTAATTGTCATTCAGGTAAGTTTAAGGCAGAAAGTGTTTGTCTCATACCTGTTTACTCTTCTGGCAACTCCACCTAAGTTCCTGTCCCAAGAGCAAGGCCATTCATCAAACATTCTTGCCTGTGCCAGTCCAATACAGCCACAGCCTACACTGCCATTGGTGCAGACCCATGTAAGGTCTTGCAGAAAAGTATTTATTTCAACTTTATTTCCTGAATATCTTTTCTTTTGCTCATTTTTGAGGTGGAGATATTTAAAATTTAGATTTTTCTTTTCCATGAAAAAATGCAAGACATGTATAAATCATTCACAGTTTATGAACTTTGACAAATATAGATCCTTCTGAGAAATGCTTGGTCTTTTGTTTTCAAATATGGTTAAGAAAACAGCCATCTGAATAGTTTATGTTGGGGGTCTTTAAGGGCAGCAGGGTCCCTTCTCTGTCTCAGAATAGGATAACTAAAGATTTTGAGAAAATTCAATACTTCACCCCACGAAGTGAATGATTTTGGTGCATGTTACTATTTCTATTGGGGAGCTAAAGGCAGGCAGAATGGAGCCTTCTCACTTTCCTTGGAATGTAAAAATCACACCTGAAAGTTGTTTGCAGAGGGCTGGAATTGAGGGAAGGGTTGATTTGCCGTCCTCTGCATTCTTACCAAATGGCCTGAGGAAGCAATGCTACAGTTGTAATCTGTGCAGGAGGCTATAACAAAATACCATAGACCGGGGTAGCTTACAAGCAACAAAAGTTTATTGCTCACAGTTCTAAAGGCCGGGAAGTCCAAGACCAAGGTGGTGGCAGATTCACTGCCTGGTGAGAGCCTGTTTGCTAAATCCTCACATGGTATTAGGGTCATGGCACCTCTCTGAGTCCTCCTTCATAAGAACACTAACCCACCATTCATGGGCTTTCCACTCTTATGGTCTGATCACCTACCAGCAGCCCCACCTCCTAACACCATCACACTGGTGATTAGGTTTCAATGTATGAATTTGGGGCAACACAAACATTCAGCATAGCAGTGGTGAGAAAATCCTGAGAGAATAACTGTCTCATATGAAAAACCTTATTGATAAACATGAACATTGATGCCAGGACTCAAGAGGTGATTAGACGTGAAAGATTATAAAGATTACAGAAAACACAGTGAGAGTGCTTTAAAAAAAAAAAATGAAAAAGGAAGACTGCCCTGGTGTTTGAGTAACAACAAGAATATTAAATCAGCCAGTTGACATTCCCACCCTAGTGTGGGAGAAGGTAGACAATCAGGCCAGTGCTGGGGTATCTCAAACACTTCCACTCCCCTGGACTCCAAGCCCAGGTAATTATATTCCTTCTTTTCTTTCAAATTTGTCTGTCATACAAAGCCATGTAACCTTTCCTGCCAGTGCAACCAGCGAAGTTGGCTGAGCAGGAAGTGAGCAGACATTGCAGGCCTTCCCCAACCGGGGAAATTATGTGTTGCAGCTATTCATACCGAATTTTTTTGGGATGCCAAGCTATGCAGCTCGGCTGTCAGAGCAGTGAAGTGAAAATAACATTATGAGCCAAATGCCTAGACTCTCAAGAAATGTCATGGGCAGGAAGGAAAAAAAAGAAGTAAAAGGTTTTCCTTATTTTTTTTTTTAATGTTTAAATATGTGAATTTTGTTATCAGTGCACTGGAAATGGAATCAGTGACCTGTCAGACCAAATGCTTATGTTCCAAGAAATGCCTTGAACTTTAAATAAACCCTACATTCTCTTTTTGTGGATTCATTTACTTGCAGCTGTGTGACATTGTTTGGGACCATATGCCCAGCCGGAAAACACACACAAGGGCAGGGCACTGCCTAATTTTCTGACTATTCAGACTTTGCTGAACAGACAGCATAGCTTTCAAAAGAAACATGAACTTCTCCTGTTTCTTATTCATTTCAGAGACAAAAAGATTGAATTGAGGCAGAATTAGGAGTATCCTCCAGTGACCACAAAATAGCATTTTAAAATCTTGTTGGCTTTTGTTTTTGCTGCTGTTCTGATTGTTGTTTCTTCCTTTTCTGTGACAGGCTTGTGAATTTTTAAGTAAGCTGCCTCCTTATTCTGCACTTACTAGTGGGAAGGATGCATGAACCTGCTATGCACCTACAGGGAATCCTTGTGGTTTCCAAGGGCCTTCGATTTTTCTCTGCATCCCGAAAGAGCTGGATTAAATAATCTGCTCAAGTGGCTGTTTTATTTTCTAGATCTGTGTGGGCTTACTGTTGGATGTCCGCTTGGGCAAGGTGGGATCACTTACCATAGCGCCAAATCCTACAGAATCAGCTAGTCATACAGCATTACCCCAAAGACGATTCACATCCATCTGTGAACGAGGCTGGGGCAGTGATTCTAACCTATACTCCTGAGAACCTAGGACCTCTTTTCCCCTCTTGTATGAGATGGCTTTTTTTTTTTCAGTTTTCAGTTTAGTATTTTATAGATTTATACCTCACTTTTGGTCCATTAGAAGAAAAGGCAATTATCTTTATTAGACTGGATCAGAAAGCAAAATTAAAAAAATTAAATTTGTGCAATGATCTCCCCATCTTAGAATCTCGAGGAAAATATTGAGACTGGATGTTCAGTACATGTCAAATGGGCAAACATACAATTACTGGACGGTTACTGCCCCCTTTGTATATTGTCTCTTTGTTTATTAAAAACTTTTATCATCATCTTTAATAAATACTTTTTTTTTTGAGACAGAATCTCTTCTATTACTCTGGGTAGAGTGCCGTGGTGTCATAGTTCACAGCAATCTCAAATTCCTGGGCTCAAGCGATCCTCCTGCCTCCATCTCCTGCATAGCTTGAGACTATAGGCAGCTCCCCTCCCCCACCATGCACAGCTAGTTCTCTAATTTTAGTAGAGACAGGGTCTCACTCTTGCTCAGGCTGGTCTTGAAATCCTGAGTTCAAGCAATCCACCCACCTTGGCTTTCCAGAGTGCTGGGATTACAGGTGTAAACCCACAACCCCCAGCAATAAATAATGTTTTTAATTGTGATATGGCAATAATATGCTTTTTAAAATGGTTAATAAAATATCTGTTATTTATCAATAACCTTTGTGTTTAGCAAAATAGCTTTTTTATTAGTAAAAGTAAATATTACTCCTGCTAGTTTAAGCACAGTGAATTAGAAGACATATACAATGTCTGTAACAACAAGAATTTATGCTCTGACCGTTGTAGAGGCCCCAAAGTCTGAAATCCGGGTATCAGCAAGGTCATGCTCCATCTGGAGACTCCAGGTCAGTGTTTATAACCCTTTTTGAACTCACAGCACACTTGAACCTGTGGTTAAACTTCCACGGCACACTTAAATTATGTTGATCCAAAAGAAAGAATAAAAAATATAAATACTTATTATGCTTTGAACTTCTTTCAAAAATAATTTAATTAATGATCTTTAAAAATTTTTGTATCACACCTAAATCCTCTCATGGCACACCAGTTGAAAATCACTGCTCTAGGAGACAAGCCTCCAT
>CAUYQV010084951.1:0-15343 GCA_963574575.1 Galagoides demidoff | reverse complement strand
GGTGAGATTGTTGTATACAACAGATGTCTGGTCTGAGTTTCTGTATCCAATCAGCCAATCTGTGTCTATTTAGAGGACAATTTAAGCCATTCACATTGATAGAAATTATTAATAAGCATGGTAAAATTTTGGGCATCGAGTAGACATTTTTAATCCTTTTGCCATTGTGGAAGTTGGAATTTGATCAAAAGTTTCTGGGTGGGCTTACTTTTGTGGTGGAGGATTGCACAGGTCATTATGGAGGACAGGTTTGAGAATTTCCTGGAGAGCTGGTTTAGTTATAGCAAATTTCTTCAATGTGTGAATGTCATTAAAGTATTTAATTTCTCCATCGTAGATGAAACTCAGTTTAGCTGGATACAGGATCCTAGGTTGAAAGTTATTTTGTTTTAGGAGATTAAAAGTCGATGACCATCCTCTTCTAGCCTGAAAGGTTTCAGCTGAGAGATCTGTAGTCATCCTAATACTCTTTCCCTTGTAGGTTATGGTTTTCTTACATCTAACTGCTTTCAGAATTTTCTCTTTCATCTTAACTTTGGTGAAGTTGATTGTGATGTGTCTGGGGGATGTCTTGTTTGGGTTGAGTCGTGCTGGGGTTCTGAAACTATCTGCTATCTGAATTTCAGAATTTCTTGGCATGTCTGGAATGTTCTCTTTTATAATTTCATGAAGAAGAGCCTCTGTGTTTTGTGAAGCAAAACTCTTTGAATTATCCAAGAGTTCTCTGAGAGTGAGATCTGTTTTTGCTCTCCATTTCTTTTGATCTTTACACTCCTGGGCTTCTTCAAAAGTTTTGTCTTCAGTATCAGAGGTCCTTTCTTCTGCCTGTTGCACTCTGTTATGGAGGGATTCCACTGTGTCTTTCAGATCCTTGAGGGCTGCAAACTCTTGTCTCAGTATTTCAAAATGTTTGATCATTTTATCTTTGAAATTGTTGAGTTCTTGAGTCATCCTTTGACTAATTTCTTGAGATATCTTTTGAATAATTTCTTGAACTCCTAATTCCTTCTTTTCTTCCTTCTTCTTATTTGCTATCCACATTCTGAACTCGATTTTTGACATCTGAGCCATTTGCTTGTGGATAGGGTATTCAACTGTGTCTTCCTCATTTTGCCTTGGAGGAGTTGATCTATTCTGGTTATTTGAGTTGCCAGAGTTTTTCTGCTGGTTCTTCCCCATGCTGAGTTTACCTTGTTCGGAGGCCTTATCAGAACCATTCAGTTGGTGGCTTTTTCTGGTTGTCCAGAGAGACATGCAGAGCGTGTCTGTTGTCTTTTCCCGGTTCTTGGGTGCTGGGGCAGCCGGGATGCAGTGGAACAGCAACAGCTTCACAGGAGTGTGCATGGCCAGATTAGACCTCGTTCAGCCTGCCGGGCAACGAGGGTGGGCAGGAAATTGGCAGCAGCCAGATCAGTCCTAGTTCAGCTCCTCTGTGGCAACTGGTGGAACAGGGGAACTGTAGTGGCAAGATCAATCCTAGTTCAGCACCCTGGAGCAGCCAGTGGGTAGGGGAATGGTAGCGGTAGTGCAGGGTATACGAGTGACCAGATCAGTCCTAGTTCAGCCCCACCAGAGTAGCTGGGGGGAAGCAGGGGAGTACTTCACCGTTGTTGGTTGGACGCGTGCAGTGCTAGCAAGCCGATCTGTGCCCTACCAGTGCAGGAGCCTGGAGCGGGGGACTCCTCCTCCTCTGTCTGAGGGACGTATGTGCCTCTAGCAAACAGTTCTGGGCCCTCCAAGAGTGGTAGACCCCTCCACCACCACCTGCAGGGCGAGTGTGGTTCTAGCAAGCAGTTCTAGGCCCACCCAGCTTGGGAGCCTGGAGCGGGGAACACCTCCCCTGGCCCCCGTGGGGTGTGTGTGTCTCTTGCAAGCTGTTTTGGGTCTACCTGGAATAGAGAATTCCTCCACCTCTGCCTGAAGTACGTCTGTGGCACTAGTGAACAGTTCTGTGCCTGCCCAGAGCAGGAGCCTGCTGCCTGTGAGGTGTGAGCCTCTAGCAAGCAGTTTGGGGTTCCACCCCGCTCTGTGAGGGCAAAGGGACCCTCTTGGCAACTGGGTTAGTCTGGGAAGATTAATACCTCTTTCCCCACCTTACACCCAGTCACTCGTGGTCCCCCAGGTCCGTGGCTCTATTCACTCCAGTAGGCCACTCCTCCCGGGATTTACCTGGCAAAATCAGCCAGATATCTGAGTTCGGCAGGGGGCCCTTGCGTGTTTAAATTAGGCTTCTGTCTGGCTAGATTTCTCTGTAAATCAGAGGTTGCATTTAGCTTTACACTCAGGTGTCAATTCTAGCCTCTGCTGGCCCACTGCCTTTGTCTCAGCCACATTAGCCCCCTGAGGGCTGGTGCTCTACCCAAGAGAGTTATGTGCACCCTGCCTGTGGCTGCTGTCTGGAACCTGTGCTTGCCCAAAGGGATGGGGCTGAAATGGAGCCAGCCTGCCGCTCAGGATATATATACTGTTTTATATAGTTGCTGCACTGGCGTCCCCTGAGCTGATTCTCCTCTCCTCATGCCCACACCACAGTCAGCACAGAACAGCACCAGCCCTTTCCCCTCCACTTCTCTCAATGAGATGCCCAAGAATCTGGACTCTGTACCTCCAAACCTTGGAGTGAGTGGGTGGGGACTCCTCAGAGTTCAATGTTGCAGGTGGGGAATATATATAGTTTTATATAGTTCAAACCTTCCCTCAACCATACACCCAGGGTGCCCCTTTGAATAGTCCTTGGGTGGTCTACCAGGTTTGAGGGGTCCAAATCAGTTGTCCCAGTCAGCACCCGTTTCAGGTGGAAGAGTTCAAATGTCTCTGGGAGCTAGATAAGAGGGGTCTGCTTGCAGTTCTGATATAACTTGCTCCAGTGCTCCACGAGGGCAAAAGGACCTACCTGGCAAATGGGTTAGTCTGGGAAGGTTAATACCTCCTTCCCCACCTTGCACCCAGTCACTCATAATCCCCCAGGTCTGTGGCCCTATTCACTCCAGTAGGCCACTGCTCCCGGGGTTTACCTGGCAAAATCAGCCAGAAATCTGAATTCAGCAGGGGGGCTTTGCGTATTTAAATTAGGCTTCTGTCTGGCTAGATTTCTCTGTAAATCAGAGGTTGCATTCAGCTTTACACTCAGGTGTCAATTCTAGCCTCTGCCAGCCCACTGCCTTTGTCTCAGCCACATTAGCCCCCTGAGGGCTGGTCCTCCACCCAAGAGAGTTATGTCTGCCCTGCTGTGGCTGCTGGAAACTGTGCTTGCCCAAAGGGATGGGGCTGAAATGGTGTCAGCCTGCCGCTCAGGATATATATACAGTTTTATATAGTTGCTGCACTGGCGTCCCCTGAGCTGATTCTCCTCTCCTCACGCCTGCACCAGAGTCAGCACAGAACAGCACCAGCCCTTTCCCCCTCCACTTCTCTCAAGGAGATGCCCAAGAATCAGGATTCCATAAGTAATAAACCTCCAGACCTCGGATTGGGTGGGTGGGGGCTCCTCGGAGTTCAATGTTGCAGGTGGGGAATATACACAGATTTATACAGTTTTACAGTTTTACGCCTGGCAGGATGGTGCTGTGGCACGCCTGCAGAGGTAGGAGGTCCAGTTTTTAGGGGTTCTCTCTGGTGGGATAGAGTGGGAGTATGTTTGAACTCTGCTCACTTGTTTGCATGAAGTAAACTGTGAGCCCTTGTTGTTGGGGAGGTGACTCCCATCTGCTTGGTGGCAGATTTTGTACCTTTTGGTTGTATTTTTGGGGTCGTAGCTTGCCTCAGGAAGGTTGAAGTGCGCTCTTCAATCTTCTCTCTTGGCTCTGCTCCAAACCATCAGCTAATTTGCTAAATTTCTGTCCTTTCAGCCTCCTTCTGAACAGAAGCTTCTGTAAAAAGCTGGCTGCAGTCCGCCATCTTGGCTCCGCCCCTAGAATTCTTTTTTTAATTTAATTTTTATTGAATCATAACTGTATACATTTATGGGTACAATGTGATGATTTGATATACAATGTGGAATGCTTAAATCAAACTGATTAACATAGCCATCACCTTCCTTACTTATTTTGTTAGCAAGACATTTATAATTTATTCTTACTTGTTTTGAAATGTACACTTGCATTGTGCACATTAGGCAAGATCCCACCAAATACCCTCCTTCCACTTAGCCTCCTCCTCTCCTCTCTCCCCCCTTCCCTCTTTCTTTCTGGACTATATTTGTGTTTTATCATTTGTATGAATGTTTAAGTGATTACATATTGGTTTCATAATACTATTGAGAACTTTGGATACTTTTATTCCTATTCTTGAGATACTTTACTAAGACGAATATGTTCCAACTCCATCCAGGTAAACATAAAAGATGTAAAGTCTCCCTCTTTTTTATGCTACATAGTACTCCATGTTATACACATACCACAATTTGTTACATATCATAGTATTCCATGGTATACATATACTACAATTTGTTAGTCAGGTTGATGGGCATTTGAGCTGCTTCCATGAACTGGTAATTATGATTTGGGCTGCAATAAACATTCTTGTTCAAATGTCTTTGTCGTAAAATGATTTTTGTTCATCTGGGTAGATACTTAGTAATGGAATTGCAGGATTGAACAGTAGGTCAACCTTTAGTTCCTTGAGAATTCACCATACTTCTTTCCAAAAAGGTCATATTAGTTTGTAATCCCACCAACAGTGTAGAAGTGTTCCCTTCTCTTCATATCCATGCTAAAATCTACAGTTTTGGGTTTTCATGATGAAGGCTAATCTTACTGGAGTTAGATGACATCTCAAAGTGGTTTTTATTTGCATTTCTGTGATGATTAAAGATGATGAGCATTTTTTCATGTGTTTGTTGGCCATTCACCTGTAATCTTCAGAGGAGTTTCAGTTCAAGTCTCTTGCCCACAAGGAAATGGGATTGTTTGTTCTTTTCTTATTGATTAGAGTTCTCTGTAGATTCTAATTATCAGACCATTGTTGGAATCATAACCTGCAAAAATCTTCCCCCATTCTGAAGGCTGTCTGTTTGTTTTACTTGCAGTACCCTTAGTTGTGTAGAATCTTTTCAGCTTGATCAGATCCCAGTAAAATATTTTTGATGCTGCTTTAATTTCCAAGGGGATCTTCCTGATAAAATATTTGCTCTGGCCAAGATCTTCAAGTAGTTTCCCTGTACTCTCTTCTTGTATACTTTTAGTTTCATGTCTTAAATTTAAATCTTTTATCCAGTGAGAATCAATTTTTGTTATTAGCAAAAGGTGAGGGTCCACTTTCAGTCATCTATGGGTTGCTAGCCAGTTGTCCCAGCACCATTTGTTAAACAAGGATTCTTTTCCTCAATGTATGTTTTTGTTAGGTTTATCAAAAATCAAATGATGATATGTGGCTAGATTTATCTCTAGATTCTCTATTCTTTTCCACATATCTATATCTCTGTTTTTGTGCCATTACTATGTTGTTTTAATCACTATAGATTTGTAGTATAACCTGAAGTCTAGTAACAATGCCTCCAGGTTTTTTTTTTTATTTCTAAGTAATGTATTGTCTATCCAAAGTTTTGTCTGATTCCATATAAAACAGAGTACTATTTTTTCAATTTCTTTGAAGTATGACATTGGTGCTTTGATAGGGTTTGCATTAAATCTGTAGATTGCTTTGGGTAGTTTGGACATTTTAACAATATTGATTCTTCCCAGTCACAAGCATGGTATATTTTTCTGTTTGTTAACATTTGCTATTTCTTTACTCATAATTCTCTTTATAGAGATCTTTCACATTCTTTGTTAGATAAATTCCCAGATATTTCATTATCTTCTGCACTACTATAAAAGGAATAGAGTCCTTGACTATATTTTTATCTTAAATATTATTAGATTACAGAAAGGCTACTGATTTTTTTTTTTTCTTTTTTGGCCGGGACTGGGTTTGAACCCACCACCTCCAGTATATGGGGCTGGCACCCTACTCCTGGAGCCACAGGTGCTGCCCTAAAGCTACTGATTTTTAAGTATTTATTTTTGTATCCTGAGACACTGCTACATTCCTTGATCACTTCTTAGAGTTTTGTAGTTGAGTCCCTAGGGTTTTCCAGGCATAAGATCATGTCATTTGCAAAGAGTGAGAGGGTGACCTCTTCGTCCCTATTTGAATACCCTTTATTTCCCTTCTCTTGCCTGATTGTAATGGCTATGACTTCTAGTACTATGTTGAATAGCAGTGGTGACAATGGGTATCCTTGTCTAGTTCCAGATCTGAGGGAATGTTTTCAATTTTACTCCATTCAATATGATATTGGCTGTGGGTTTGCTGTAGATGACCACTATCAATTGAAGAAATGTCCAATCTAGGCTATGCACAGTGGCTTACACCTGTAATCCTAGCACTTTGGGAGGCTGAGGTAGATGGCCTAAGCTCACAGGTTCAACACCAGCCTGAGCAAGAGCGAGACCCCCATCTCTAAAAATAGCCAGGTGTTGTGGTGGGGGCCTATAGTCTCAGCTACTCAGAAGGCTGAGGCAAGAGAATAACTTGAGCCCAAGAGCTTGAGGTTGCTGTTAGCTGCGATGCCCTGGCACTTGCAACCCTGGGATAAAACCAACTTGATTGTGGTGTATAATTTTTTTTGATATATCATTGAATTCTGTTTGCTAGGATCTTTTTGAATATTTTTGCATCAATAATTCATTAATGATATTGGTCTATGGTTTTCTTTCTTTGTTGAGTCATTTCCTGGTTTGGGGATCAAGGTGATATTTGCTTCATAGAATGTGTGAGGAGGATTCCTTATTTTTCTACGTTTTGGAAAAGGCTATGTAATATAGGTCCTAGTTCCTCTTTGAAGGTTTGGTAGAATTAGGATCTGAAGCCACCTTCATTGATCCAAATATCAGTTAGGAGCAAGTTGTTTAATTTCTATAACTTTGTGTAGAGTTAGGTGTTTCTCTTGGAGTTGATTTCTAGTTATATTTCACTGTGGTCTGAGAAGGTACATAGTATAATTTCACATTTTTGAATTTGTTGAGCTGTGTTTTGTGGCCTAAAATGTAACCAATCCTGGATAATTTTCAATATTCTGATGAACAAAATGTATTAATATATTCAGTAGCTTTCGGATAAAGTGTTCTGTAAATATTTGTCAAGCCTGTTTTATCTAGAGTTTTATGTAAGGTCAGTGTTTATTTATTTTGTGCTTGGATCCTTTATCCATCTGTCAGTAGGGTGTTGAAGTATCTGGAAATAATAATGGCACTTTTTATCTCTGCTTAGATCTAATATGATATCCTTTATGAAACTAGGAGGTTCTGTGTTAGGTGCACAAATATTTAGGATTGTTTTCTTATTGAATCTGTCCCTTTACAATTATATGTGTCAATTTTGTCTATTTTTACTATTGTTAAAGTCAATTTTATCTGATATGAATATGACTATGTCTGCTTTCTTTTTCTTTCATTTGCATGGGCTCTTTTTTTCCCGTCATTTAACCTTGGAGTGTATATGAATTCTTGTGGGTTATAAGTGTTTCCTGGAGACAGGAAGTACTTGGCTTGCATTTTTTATGCATTAAACTAGCCTATATCTTTTGAATGAGGATTCAAACCATTCACATGTATGATAGAACTGATATATGGGATGCTATTCTGTTCATACTGTTGTGTTGTACCTATTGCTTTGTTTTACCTCTTGTACTATTGTTTTATGTGAGCTGCGAACTTTAGCTTTTGGGTAGGTTTTTATTGGTGGGTGATCATTGTGATTCATGTATAATGCAGTTCTGAGTATTTCCTTTATGGCATGTCTAATTTTAACAAATCCCCTCAGTATATGCTTGTCTGGAAAAATATTTATTTCTTTTATTTATGAACCTTAGTATTGCAGGATACAAATTTCTAGGCTGGCAGTTGTGCTGTTTAACAAAACTGACAATGGGGCTCCCATCCTTTCTGGATTGTAACATCTCAGTGGAGTCTTAGGGGATTTCCTTTGTAAGTTACTTAGTGTTTTCACCTTATAGATCATAAGAGTTTTTTTTCCTTCATATTGACATTGGACAGTCTGCTCAGTATGTGTCTTGATGAATGTCTCTGTGATTAATCTCCCAGGTGTTTGTTGAGCTTCTTGTACATAGATATCTAGGTCTCTAGTCAAACCCTAGACTGGTGAAATTTTTACTTAATTATTCCTTCAAATAGGGGTTTCAGCCCTTCTTTATCTTCTTCTTAACCCTTACATAGTTATTATATTTGACTTTGTTCCTTCTTGTTGATTTTCTGTTCATTATTTTTGACTGACTGAGTTAATTTGAAAAAATTATCTTTAAGCTCTGGGATTCTTTCTTCTGCCTGATCTAGTCTATTCCTTAAATTTTCCACTGTGCTTATATTTCTTTAAATGAATTTTTCATTTCTGGAAGTTCTATTTGGTTTTTCTTTAATATGTCAATCTCTCTGTTGAAGTTTTCATTTATTTCTGGAAGTATTTTTTCTGATTTCTTTGAATTGTTTACTCTTTCTATTGTATTTTACTGAGCTTCTTTATAATCCTGTTCTTTGTTTTCTATGATATGACTTGGTTGTGATAGTGGTAACAGAAATCCACACATATGCTAACATTTATTGAACTGTACATCAAAAGGAAAAAGTCAGCATTCATGTATTATATAATAATTGCAAAAATAAAATAAAAATTAAAAAAGTTAAGAATTCCAGTATGTAAAAAGGATATTTGTCTCATTCTTTGCTAAAAAGTCAATACTATTGCTAATTTTTTTCTTTTTTGCTCAAATTATTTTAGTTTTGACTATTAGGAGCTTTTCTAGTTTTGCACATTTGTAAATATGATTTTTATGACATATTATCAGTGTGAATCTAACCTTAACTATATGGTCAGAAAGGGCAGTGAATTAAAATTGTTCACTACAAAATAATTAAATACATTTGATTATCTAATTCTATCAGAGATTAGTTTTTAATAGATTACATTCTATGATAGACTTTCTTGCCAATTTTTGAACTTCTGCCTTGTAATGATTAATACTTATTGTTTATTTCTGTATATACATACATATATATTTATACAATTTCTACTTTAGTGTTACAGAAGTGTCTTTTACGTCATATTCTAGCACATGCTATTCCTTGA
The DNA here is from genome assembly GCA_963574575.1 of Galagoides demidoff. Classification (NCBI taxonomy): domain Eukaryota; kingdom Metazoa; phylum Chordata; class Mammalia; order Primates; family Galagidae; genus Galagoides; species Galagoides demidoff. The sequence continues at coordinate 6,220 of CAUYQV010084951.1, read as the reverse complement.
AGGTAGATATTTGTTTGAGAACTAAAGAAATATATTACTGAAAATCATTTAAAGTTATTTGACTAATTTATTAAGAGCAAAAAATGTATTTGCATTTTCTGTGAGGGGTTGTTACCAATATCTTAAAACAGAATTACAGACTATATAATTAATATGATCAGCATTAATTTTGATAATGAAATCATTTTTAAACTAAGTAAGTGGAATACTAAATAATGTAGCTACTAAACAATTATGCTACAAAGTAATATTTATAAGTAAAATGTTTAACATATTTGTCAGAAAATTATGTAATACAATATTTATAAAAGAATAATAAATCCTAAGAGGACATTATCCTCTTGAAAATTGTGTCGATAATTCTAGGCATAATCAAAATACATTTTAGACTGGCAATAGATTTCCATTGCCCTTCTTTGAAAATGAAAGTTAATCAAATTAAAAGGATGAACATGGGTATGTTTTAGAAGTATGTGTATGGGTATGTGTAGAAGTGTGTCTGAGTGAGCATGTGTGCATGTTTCTTTGCTTTTGTGTGTGTGAAAACATGTGGGTTTCTTTTGTGGTGAAGAAAGCAGCAGATGTTGCTATGGCTCAGTAGCAACATCTTTCAGATATTTAGAAAGCTTTGTGGGACAAGATGGTATGGCTGCTATAGGCTAAAGGTAAAAAAAATATATAATTAGAAAAATAGTTTAAATGATGATAATAAAGACAATAGATTGACTCTAAGGCAAGCAAAATATATATGGGCAGAGACTCAAAGTTCCATATTTTTATAACGGTCAATACTTTTATGCTTTGATTGTTTGTTAGAAATAACAATATTAGTAATCAAAGCTGCTCTGCCCCTCAGTGCTCACAGTGTACTCCTGAAGCTCATGCCTGTGCTGCAGCCTGGTTCCTGTGGCAGCTGCCAGATGATTAAGCTGAAATGACAGGACTGTGGCTAATCATGAAGGACCAGTGAGAGCCATAGAAAAGTGTGTCATGGAGGAAAGTGCTTAGGAAAGATTCTTGTAGGAGCTCTAACTATACCCTTTCTTCACTTCTTGTGACATTGGCACTCCTTCTCTTCACCTGGGAAAGATAGTTACATTAATGAAAAGTCTGGTATAGTGCGTTAATCTCAGAACCACTCAGATAAACCTACAGCTATAAGCTTTTTACTAGCTACTTGGTGAGAAAGGGGGTCTAGACTTCCAGTTACCTCTGCCTGTGGAACTTACACAGGGAAATCACTCAAAGGGCACAGTGAAGAAGTGGTGGACTTCAGGAGCCAATGGAGGTTGGAAGTTGAGGAGAGCTGGCACAGAAGGCAAGTGCTTGTATACAGGCAGTGGTCAACAACCAGCCCTCACATGGTCTGGGGACAAGGATGGGCTGTCCTGAAGTTTGTCAATTTTGAACTAAATAGCTCCAATGACCAGTTTAAAGTGCTTAAATGAGTGAGGGGACTCAAATAGCATCTAGTGGCTGAGAATGCCAGGCAGGTGGATCTCCCATCAATGTGCATGCTAAGTGGGTGCTGCATTGTGGTAAGCTCATGTTGCAAGAACAGTATACAGGGTCTTAGTGCAGGGCAGCTTTAGTGCACTTGCTGAGCTTGGGCAACTATCCTTAGGGTGAGCTGAATGGACCTTCCCCCTGACCCCAGGAAGGCCATGATGTTTTCAGGGGGCACTGTTTGATATGCCTCTCAAGGAAGCTGGTGAGAGCTTTAGAACCACAATGGGATGAAGATTGAATGCTGATGAAGTGACGAGGCCCTGATTGAGGGCAAGTAAGTCAGGGAGAAAGGACTGAATCTCCTTTGCAACTAAAAAGTGGCTTCTGGCTTCCATTTTATATATAGCAAAAGCAGAGGGTATGTTCTCCATCTCCTAACACCCCAGTGCCACCTGGTGTCTAGACAATCAATATAATGTTATATACATAATTGTTATGTATTATATATATATATGTATATATTACACACCCACATATATGTATTTCTTCCACTTTTTTGTTCCTTTTCACAATTTTTTCTTACTTTTTCCTCTTTTTTATTGTTGTGGTTATTCTTGTTTTTTTGAGGGGATTGCATTTTTATTTTAACTTTGTTAAATAGCAAGGGCCTCCCCATTTTTGTTACCTTTTTTCAAGCCCTTTTATTCTTTCCTCCTTTTTACTTCTCTCTTTTGGTAGAGATATTTCTACTTTTCTCATCTTTCCCACGTAATCCCTCCTTTACCTATATCTTTTATAATTGTATTTGTAAGTTTCTATATATATTTTTATTTTTTAATATTTTTCCTCCTTTTCTTTGAGTGCTGTGGGGTCATGGCATTGATGTGGCTGTGGGGATCACAGCATAGGTCTGGCTTAAGGAGATCAGGAGCTCACAGACTAATGTGTCCTTCTAGCTTTGGCCTTTGGAAAGATGGTATTGATATGTCCCAATTGATATTCTGCTAATTTTTTTCTTTTATGTTTCTTCTATATTTGGCAGAGGTGGGATGTTTCTCAGGCTGGTAAGAAGCCCCTGACTTTGAGAAACACAACCACCCTACTCCCCCAAAGGCTATATCTGTGAGTGAGGTTATAGCACCCTGCTGATCACCACCATTTTTCCTATTGATATCTTTCTCTACTTCTGTCTTTCTTCTCTACTTCTCTTCAATTCTTTCTTTCATCCTCTCAAGGTAGTGAGAGGAAGGAAATGAATAATAAGAAAACACACATGCGGAAGAACCAACAAAAATTCTAGCAATATGAAAAACCAAAACAGGATGACCCCCCCCCCCAAGGGACCTTGAGGTACCTATCACAGAGAATTCCACCTATTGAGAATTAATGGAAATGAGAAAAAGTGAGTTTAAAATATGGATGGTAAAGGCAATAAAGTTAATTGATGAGGAAAGTGGAAAAACAGATGAAAAAATGGATAAAATACATGAAGAATAGAAAGGATATAGTGGGAATTAAGGAATTGAAGGAGTCAATTAGGGATCTTAAAGATGCAGTAGAAAGTATCAATAACAGATTAGAACATAGAGAAGGAAGAATTCATAGCTAGAAGATAAAGCTCTTGAGCTAACCCAGGTAGTTAAAAGCACAGGAAAGAAGAGAGGGAAAGCAAAACATTCATCAGAGAATTATCAGGCTTCACAAAGCATTCAAACATATGAATTATAGGGACCCCTTCAGTGAGAAGGAGAATGTTTCAAAGGGATGGAAGCCTTACTGGAGGATATCATAAATGAAAATTTCACAAATTTCAGAAAAAGAGGTAATACTACCCAACACATTCTATGAAGCAAACATCACCTTGATCCCCATACCAGGAAAAGACCCAACAAAAAAGATTATAGACCAATATCACTAATGAATATTGATGTGAAAATATTCAATGAAATTCTAACAGAAACCAGCAACACATCAAACAAATTATACACCACAACTAAGTGGGTTTTATCCCAGGATCTCAAGGACGGTTCAACATATGTAAATCTATCAATATAATTCATCACACAAACAAATTAAAAAACAAAGACCATATGATTCTCTCAATTGATGCAGAAAAAGTGTTTGATAATATCCGGCATCCCTTCATGGTCAGAACACTTAAGAAAATTGGTATAGAAGGGACATTTCTTGGCTTGATGCATTGTGGCTCAATCCGCTAAGGCGCCAGCCACATACACCTAAGGTGGCGGGTTCGAATCCCCAGCCCGGCCTGCCAAACAACAATGATGGCTGCAACCAAAAAATGACCGGGCATTGTGGTGGGCACCTGTGGTCCCAGTTACTTGGGAGGCGGAGGCAGGAGACTCGCTTGAGCCCAGGAGTTGGAGGTTGCTATGAGCTGTGATACCATGGCACTCTACCCAAGGGGATAACTTGAGGCTCCGTCTCAAAAAAAAAAGAAGGAACATTTCTTAAACTGATAGAGGCCATCTACAGCAAACCCACAGCCAATATTGTATTGAATGGAGTTAAACGGAAATCATTTCCACTCAGATCAGGAATGAGGCAAGGTTGCCCATTGTCTCCATTGCTCTTTAACATTGTAATGGCAGTTTTAGCCATCACAATTAGGGAAGAAAAGGCGATCAAGGGTATCCATATAGGGTCAGAAGAGATTAAACTTTCACTCTTCACAGATGATATGACTGTATATCTGGAAGATAGCAGAGATTCTACTACTAAACTCTTAGAAGTGATCAAGGGATACAGCAGTGTCTCAGGTTACAAAATCAACACTCATAAATCTGTAGCCTTTATACATACCAACAACAGCCAAGCCAAAAAAATGTCAAGGACTCTATTCCATTCACAGTAGTGCCAAAGAAGATGAAATATTTGGGAGTTTACCTAACAAAGGACGTGAAAGATCTCTATAAAGAGAACTATGAAACTCTAAGAAAAGAAATAGCTGAAAATGTTAACAAATGGAAAAATATACCATGCTGATGGCTGGGAAGAATCAACATTGTTAAAATGCCCATACTATCTAAAACAATATATAATGTTAATGTAATTCCTATTAAAGTTCCATTGTCATACTTTAAATATCTTGAAAAATAATACTTCATTTTATATGGAATCAGAAAAAACTCAACTAGTCAAGACATTACTCAGAAATAAAAACAAAGTAGGAGGAATCATGCTACCAGACATCAGACTATACTATAAATCCATAGTGATCAAAACAGCATGGTATTGGCACAAAAACAGAGAAGTACTTGGGCTTCTCAAGTACTCTAAAGATCCAAGTACTCCAAAGATCATATAGCGGTATGTAGCTGGGTTCATCTCTTGGTTCTCTAACAAGAGATGAACAGAATAGAGAACCAAGAGATGAACCCAGCTACATACCGCTATATGATCTTTGAAATAAATGAATGGTGAAAAGATTCCCTATTTAACAAATGGTGCTGGGTGAACTGGCTGGTGACTTGCAGAAGAATGAAACTGGATCCACACCTTTCACCACTAACTAAGATAGACTCTCACTGCATTAAAGTTTTAAACTTAAGACACAAAACTATAAAAATACTAGAAGAAAGTGTAGGGAAAACACTTGAAGAAATTGCCCTGGGGGGATATTTTATGAGGAGGACCCCCCCAGGCAATTGAAGCAACATCAAAAATACACGATCGGGACCTGATCAAACTAAAGAGCTTCTGTACAGCCAAGAACACAGTAAGTAAAGCAAGCAGACAGCCCTCAGAATGGGAGAAGATATTTGCTGGCTATGTCTCTGACAAAGGTTTAATAACCAGAATCCACAGAGAACTCAAACATATTAGCAAGAAGAGAACAAGTGATCCCCTCTCAGGGTGGGCAAAGGATTTGAAGATAAACATCTCTAAAGAAGACAGGTGTATAGCCTACAGATATATGAAAAAATGCTCATCATCCTTAATCATCAGAGAAATGAAAATCAAAACTACTTTGAGATATCATCTAACACCAGTAAGATTAGCCTATATCACAAAATCCCATAACCACAGATGCTGGCATGGTTGTGGAGAAAAGGAAACACTTCTACACTGCTGGTGGGATTGCAAACTAATACGTCCCTTTTGGAAAGACATTTGGAGAACACTCAGAGAACTAAAAATAGATCTGCCATTTGATCCTATAATTCCTCTACAAGGTATATATCCAGAAGACCAAAAATCACACTACAATAAAGATATTTGTGCCAGAATGTTCATTGCAACCCAATTCATAATTGCTAGGTCGGTCATGGAAGAAGCCCAAGTGTCCATCGACCCATGAATGGATCAATAAACTGTGGTATATGTACACCATGGAATACTACGCAGCACTAAAGAAAGATGAAGACTTTACGTCCTTCATGTTTACATGGATGGAGCTGGAAAATAATCTTCTTGGCAAAGTATCTCAAGAGTGGAAGAAAAAGTATCCAATGTACTCATCCCTATTATGAAACTAATTTATAGCTTTCATAGGAAAGTTATAACCCAATTTTAGCTCAAGAATATGAGGAAAGGGGAGAGGAAGGGCAGTGGAGGAGGAGGATTGGTGAAGGGTGGGTGATTGGTGGGATCACACCTATGGTTTATCCTATAAGGGTACATGTGAATCTTTCTAAATGTAGAATATAAATGTCTTAACACAATAACTAAGAAAATGACATGAAGGCTATGTTAACCAGATGGATGAACGTATTTCAAACTGTATATAGAAACAACACAATGTACCCCA